>BQNB010000321.1:115682-183573 GCA_026074375.1 Tanacetum coccineum
GTTTTTAAGTGTTAAATCTCAAAATCAAGGTTTCAAGAATTCATTGTTTGAATCTCTTAAGTTGTAGCTTATTTTAGTTGCTTATTAGAATTTGCTTTAGCTTATTGTGTTTTTGAGTTGTTTTTAGGTTTATAAATGTGTCAAAAAGATTGGAAACAAAGTCCATAAGACCTGCAAGTTTGTTTTGAGTTTATGCCATTCCTGTAAAAAAAAGTGCTTTTTCAAATGCTTATTATGGCTTATTGTGAATTTCAAAATGCTTTTTGATTATTGATTTTTGTTCTTTGAGGTCCAAATTGAATCTGTTTGAAGGTTAAAAGTTCATAAGGTTCTATTTGTGAGCTTATTTTTAAGCTCAAAAGTGCCCCCTTGCTGTTTTCATTGACAGTTTTGGTCAAAAGACCAATTGCTTATTTTAGCTTATCTGCTTATTTTCTTTTGCTTATTTAGGTTTAATATTGCTTAATAGTTTAGTTTAAGCCCATTTTAGCTTATTCCTCTTAGGTTAGAGCTTATTGTAGCTTATTTGCATCTTAGAGTAAAATTCTTAAGTTTTATAGCTTTTAAGTAATCTGTCTATTTTAGCTTATTGTAGCTTAAGCTCTTTGCTTATTTTTGTTTGTTCATGCTTACTAAGACTAGCCTATAAGCTGTTATAAGCCATTTGCTTTGCCTTAACTTATTTAAGTTAGAAAATAGCCTAGCAGTCTTAAGTTGAACTAGCAGTATTAACTTAAAAAGTTAGTACTGCTAAGTTCATAAGCTCATTCTATGCTTGTTGGGTTGCTTATTGTATTCTTTGTTGCTTATTTAGTGTAGCTTATTATCTAATTTAGCTTATTTTTCTTTTTGGTTTGCTTATTTGAGCTTAAAAATGCCAACAGTTAGCATTTAGGTGGTTTAGTGTAGTTTGGGCTTATTCTGTCTTTCTTAGCTTATTTGTGAGCTTATTCGTTGTTTATAAAAAAGGTGTCTTTGTAAAAAGTGCTTATTTTTAAGTGTTCTCAAAAGTTGTAAAAAAATGGCAAAAATAATAACACTTGGGATAGTGGGAAACCCCGGGTGAGCAAGACTCGAACCCGGGACCTCTACCACCATCAACCAAGTGTATTAACCCAACACACACAACCATTGTGCTACATTAGCTCATCCGTTAGAGTTTTCCTTAGGATAATACTTATACTCATTTTAAGCCTTTTAGTATAATAAGCTGTTTTGGCTTATTTCACAGCTTATTCGATAAGCTGTTTTCTCGAGCTTATTTTTCCTAGATTCCTCACCATTCAAGTTATTTTTCGTAATTTTTCTAGTTTTTTAATAAATAGTTTAGTATTTTTTATATTTAATTTTCATTAAAATCGTTTTTAATTCATAAAAAATTATAAAAAAGTCAAAAAAAATATAATTCTTTTTTTATAAAATTTTCTTTTAACATTTAGAACCTAGGAAAATTAGATTTGCGTTCGTAGGGTTAAAATTGCAAAATCTTGTTTTTTAAAGAACGGGATTGATTCCCGTTCATATTTTTAGTGATTTTTAGCTTAAAACTCTTTCGTTTTTGGTCTAGTTTTCTTTGCCTTAGCTTTTTAGTCAATTAACTCTTATAAAAACCAAAAAGATCATTGTAGGACTTAATTTTAATAATCTAGGGTTTTTAGGTCCCGTTTAGGATTCCCGATTTGCGTTTTTAGTTAAAATTTGCTTTCCCTTAAGTGTTTTTAAGTTTTTGCCTTATTTTTCTCGTAGTTTTAGAAAACCAATATCAATCTTATCCCATTCAAGCATCGATTCTCAAAACGACTTTTGACTTTCAATTGCATTCCTCGTTGGGGATAACGACCCGGGAATCATACTCCCGGATTACTATAATTGTGAGATTTTTTGATTCCTACCCTCTTATCTTTATATATTATATATTATAAGTATATCTTATATATTTTAAAAGGTGTAGATCGGTAACCGCTCAATTCTCGTGCAACAATATTGAAGTAACATATTTAAATTTTAGTGAACTATTTCTCTTATAAGACTGATATAACTCACTCATTCTTTTACATATGTGTTGTGAACAAAACAAAAGTGATATGTTTGCACATCTTAATGGGTATAGTTTATATAATGATTCATAGTAGAGATATGAAGAGTAATGCGAAACACTTCATATTCTTGATGTTAATTTTTAGTTAATGCAATTAAAGGTGTGAATGGCTAAACAATTTTGATATATAGAAAATGAAAACTGCAAGACATTCAATTCGAAGGCAACTGCAAAGCCAAATCGTTAATGAGTAATAATGGTTTTGAGTCATAAATACGCCCTATTAAATTAAGTGTACTCAATCTTTATATATACGAGGCTTGTCGACACCCGTGCGTTGCACCGGGCTTAGTTTATAAGCAAAATTTAGTTTCAACTTCTTATCAATTCTACTAAAGTTATGCAAAGTGTTTTAAGCTACTTTCTTCATTTGAGCACTCTATCAAACATTTGATGCACGCAATTTTTATAAAACGCTTTAACTTTGAACAAAGTAATTTGTTGAGGGCATTATTAGTTTTTTTCATTTGAGCATTTGACAGATTAATACTTGGTCACATTTTGCTTACTCAGGGTATGCTATGTAAATGCAGAGCGTCTGTAATAACTAATTGAGTGTGATCGAAACCATATATTTTAAGTGCAATATGAAAGGTAATACATATTCAAACCCGTGCGATGCACATGGGTAGTATCTAATTATTGAATTGTGATATTTTCTCCACAACATGAAGTATCTCTAACAATTCTTCCCCGGGTCATTACTCTTAGAGCTAAGAAACAAAAGAACATACATTTGCCATCTCAAAGTTCTTAAAATCACAATGGGTTATTAAAAGTACAATATTACAACTGCTTAAACATCTTTATGATGGGTCACATTTCTTTTCTTTATAAAGAATCTGTTCGAGTTTGAATCTTATTGCCGAATGAAGCACTAAACATTGTTAGAGAATATACGAAAGAAACGAAAAGGAAGTGGGTCGTGCCAAGCTAAATAGTTTTAATCTATACTAAATATTATTTGTCTTAACGACTAATGAAAAATTGAAACAAACAATAGACTTGGCGAAAATATACTCTTGAAAATATACTCTTAAAAGTGGTACACTTACAGTGTTGCACAACCATAATTACGCTTCGAGCCCATATTAGCACTTGCACTTGCCAACATCTTAGCACACCTCTCAAAACCTTTACTTATAGTTTTTGTATATCAATCAAAGAAAGTCTTGCCAATAAGCACACAAACTTCAAAGAGATAGATGAGAAGGAAAAAAAGAGGCACAAACAGTAACCGGCTCAAAGTAAGAAATAGCAGCAGCAACTTCAGCAAAGAAGCTTGTCTATGTGTTGCGTTATTTCTCCAATTATCAGGACGTTCCTGCAAATCAATATCCAAAATTATTAAAAACATGAAATGATTTTTATAAAAAGTAAGTGACAGACTGACCAGCCAACCAAGCCATCGATCCTCACAGTATATAAATGATAGCATGTATTTCCCCCACAACCACCAATTCGACCACGATTATAATCGGAAGTACAATACAACTATCATCTAATTAACATTAGCTTCGTAGCCCTATAGCCCACAAACATGCAGCCCTTACATTTCTCAAATCAACCTATCTATTTCTCAAATCTAAAGTACATGACGGTGTGATTACATTGAGAGTTACAACATGTCATATAGTGTTGCCAAACAGTAAGATTAAACCAATAAGCATCAACCTTCTAAGAAGAAACAATGTCACAATTCTATACAACGTCAAAGTTCTTAAAAGCTACAAATATAAGCTATTGGCAGAGAAAAGATACCTCATCGCTGGCCATGGTCCATATCTCATTGGAGGTATCATTGGCGGAGTATCACTATTCGCATCTGCATTGGAGGTTAAAAACGATTAACAAAACTCATAAAATGGGTAGGTCAGAAGGGCTAGGGTAACGAGTCAAAACGTTTTTTATACAGATCAGAAAGGACTGGGAACTTTTTGCGACCAAGTGTTAATAACTCAATATACACATCCATACTTTTTAAAGAATCTGTTGTGATGGTATTATTATTCTACCAAGCCTTATGATCCAGAACTAATCCTCATGAGGTCATATTTAACGGATCTGTCCTCAGCATTGGTTCCAAAAAGTCAGTCTGTTGCAGTCTTAAGTGGGCCCTATCTTACGTCGTTTCCATGTATTCTATTACTATTCTAAACTGGGCCAATAATATAAAAGCAATTATATTTCATTTATGAACAGTGGAACATGAGAATAGAAAGAAACATACCTTATTCAATCATAGAAGGAAGATAGAGCAATGCAAAGGAGAAAGAAGTTGTCCCTCTTCTCTTGGAACCCGCCGCTACATAATTCATATAGGAATAAATTGTATCACAATCCACAGGCCGATGAGTTTAGTCTGTACATTGCAATCATAGCAATAAATTGTCATCTATGAAGCTTATGAATTCGTTCTAAAAATTCGAAAAATATGAAGGCTTTTTAGGCATAGATGTAGGCATTTATTAGTCAATGCATATAT
Organism: Tanacetum coccineum; assembly: GCA_026074375.1. Classification (NCBI taxonomy): domain Eukaryota; kingdom Viridiplantae; phylum Streptophyta; class Magnoliopsida; order Asterales; family Asteraceae; genus Tanacetum; species Tanacetum coccineum. The sequence continues at coordinate 120,266 of BQNB010000321.1, forward strand.
TAAAGTTTATGCATAGATTAATGTACCTGGATAGTTTCCGTATGTCTTCTTCCATAGCAGCCGATTTCCTCACAAACCCCTCACTATCACACTCTCTTCACCTGCCACAAACATAAAAATTTAATCATTAACCACTATATATAGTGTGTACGCTAAAAAAGGTCAGAATGACACCATAAAGAATGTGGATACGGCTGGTCTCCTCAATCTTACTCGCAAAATTAGTTCCTTGAGCGATAGCACAACCGACCTTCATCAATGAATCGAAATAGTTTTTGTCATGTAGGTTTGTGCATGCTTGAGTTGAACCTCCATGTTAGAAAAATGATAGTGTAACCATCAACCCGGAAAAAGAAGGCAGCAGCATTATATTGCGAGTAATTAACTTTTATTATAAGTAGAAACCACATTTTTTCTCAACCAAAATATAGCAATATTTGCCAAAAAAATACCAACCTCTGATTAGGTGCTTTTAACCACTACATATACTTTTTAGGCTGTCAAATTGCTACTAAAAACGAACATGACAGGGTTGTTAGGACAACTTGGATTTTATAGCTTGATAGTATTTTGACTGACACATATTCATGTCACGTATAGCATATTTTCATTGCGTATAGAGCTTACCTTACATCATTTATTAGTTTTTCCTTGTCCATTGTTTGATCAGCTAAGATATCATCGAACCCGCCTAATTTGAAGAACTTTGTAGCTTCGATACGGTTACCTTTCAAACCACTAACGAACTAAGAATCTAGAGATTCTGCAATACTGGGAGCATTAATTGACAGATTAGCAGCCTGTTAGACGGTCCATTTTTGAACAACACCAAAACATACTGACAAAAGAATACTAAAATATTTTCTTAACCTTTTTCTGAAGCAACACCTTGGCTTTGATTTCTAGCTACCATACAGTGTGCCACTCTTACAGAATTCACAATGACCATTTCCAGACAATCATAAAAAACATGGCTTCTTATATTAGAGAAGGGAGTTGCAAAGTGCAATTCTGGCCTGAAAACAAAAGAATATTACATACAATCTCCAAACCTAAAGACAAATTTGGTTAGTTTGTATAGTTAATACTCACAGCCCACATAGGAAGTAATGCAGCTAATGTTCATCAAAGGCTCCAATCTTTCAACCAAATACTTGTCTGTTTAACTAATTTTATAGCAAATATGGACAAAGAAACATACCTGAAGTCTCATCTTCTACAACCTACAATGGATTTGTGGTGACTGCAGTGGCTGCTCCATCACCGGATGCAAAATGTTTGGTTCTGTATATTTCATCCCCCTCCTTTTGGCTCATAGAGGTTAATACCTGCAACAACACAACCCATTCCAATAACTCGTTCATTTGTTTTTAACAAATTCACCTACACAAAAAGTACTGAAAAAGGAATGTGGCGGAGCCAAGTTAAGTTTAAGCTATTTTCGGTTTACGGCGACTGTCTTATTTACCTTGGGACTGAGTTTCACCGCGTTCTTTTTTCGTGCTGCTACTAACACCTAAACAATAAAAAAATCAATTGACTAACAATTTAGCTTCACATACATTTCATTAAACACATAATGTGCATAGAATAAAATAGGATATTATTTAGCAAAATAAAGCCAAACTTTCGCATATCTCTGTCCATGATTCCAAGAATAATTTTTTTCATTAGGTGTCTCTGATCATTGCAATAGATAACTAACATATTTTTAATTTTAAAAATCAGATTTTTTACATACATGCATCATCAATGAATTAACAATGAATCCATGACTCCCTGCTTCTCGTATAAATGTATAAACTTACTTTAGGATTCATGAGTTTATCAACACATGATGCTGGTTTTATTTTGGGGTTGGAGACATGATGAATTTGATTAGATCTAGGGTTAAGATAGAGAGGAAAATGATAAGAGATACGTGATTTTTATTTCATTGAATCTTCATATCCGATATAAAATCATGTGTTTTATGTGAATCATGGAGAAAGATGAAGATGAAAGATGATTATTAAATATGTGGGTGTGGATTGTATATGTTTTGAGAAGATGAGTGGATGGTTAAACTGAAGAACGGTTGACATTCATTCTATTGGTTTTATGTAGCAGCACATTGAGAGGGCAAATGAAGAGGCTAATCATCACTACGAATGTTAAATGCTGAAGCTTTAAGATTGCCAATTGAATGATACAAACTGGATCTTTTATAATATAAGGATAGATACCCACATTGATGGTAGTATGCGGTGTCTCGTAGGTGTTTTGATCAACTAAGGAATAAGTATCCTATAACAAACATGATAAGGGAATAATTTTACTTTGCGCACAGAGCACTACAACACAATTAGGCTAATGCGATAGTAGAGATCCGTTGCGATTGTTCCTTTGTAATGAATTTCCAACGAATTTCTATCATCACATATAGGCCCCATGAAAATTATAATTGCAACGTATTTTCAACGACCAAAGAAAAGTTACAACCGTTTTCCAACGAAATAAAAAGCGTTTGGAATTTAGAATTGCTTTTGCAATGGTATGATTGTACAACGGAATTTGTGTTGGGTGCAAACCCAATCCCACATCGGTAGAATAAGTAAAATGAAGATGGGTTTCACACTTATAAATACCTCTCTCATTGTAACTGTAAACTAGGATCTGTGTGTGTGTGTGTATTGTACCCCGTGCAGTTTAGCACGGGTCGTGCAGTTTGGCATGATCATGCAGTTTGGCACGAGCCTGAGCAATTTAGCTCAGAGCTTAATAATATCTCTTTGGTTTGATCCCGTAGACTGCCACAACTATCATAGTCGTGGATACCACGTTATATCTTATGTCGATTATATTCCGCATTTATATTTCGTAAGCCTTGTTTGTATTCTTTGTTTGTTCGAGCGGTGTGTGAAGGAGTTATATACCGTACAGAGGTCTGTACAGAGGTGTATGCAGGTGTCATATACCCTAACAAAGTGGTATCAGAGCCAGGCTGCGATAAACAATGGTAAAAGACGTTAAGCTAAAGATCAACAATATGATGGTTATGATTTCGGTTTTTGTAAGATGTAGATCGAAGACTCTCTATATCAGAACAAGCTTTAAGAGCCTTTGGCAAAAGCCAAACCTACAGGTATAAAGGTTTTGTTATTATTATCTGCGTGGCCCTAGAGTTGGTCAAGCACTATTACAACATTTAGTGGTTCATGTAGAATTACTAAGCTAACGTTCAAAGGAATTCGAGATTTGATTTTTTGTTGGAGATATTCGTCGGAAGACATCCCGAGAATATACGAATTATTTGTTAAGTGCAGAGGACAGATATAGGGGCAGAGGGTACGACAGAGGGCAGGAAGCAGAACATAAACAAGTCAAAATCATGGAAGATAGGAGAGATAAAGTACAGGCAGAATATCACTTGTTGGAATTGCAACCAGAAGGGACACTTTTAAAATTAGTGTTCGAAGCTTGTAGCCTCTAGGGATAAGGAGGTTAACCAGACAGCTAGAGATTCTGATGATGCATTAATATGTTGCGTTGAGAATAAGGTTGAGGATCGTATTATGGATTCTGGCGCATCGTTCCATGCTACTTATTGTAAAGAAGTGTTAGAAAGGTTCAAGCTACGCTCTGGTAAGGTTCGTTTAGCAGATCACAAGACTCTAGACATTGCATGCGTTGGGGATGTTGTCCTCAAAACTTCTTTTGGTACAAGTTAGACTCTAAAGGATGTTAGGTACTTTCCAGACCTAAAGAGAAGGTTAATCTCGGCAGCTTGATGAGGAAGGTTACCACGTAGGCTTCGAAGACCAGCAGTGGAAGGTTACTAAAGGTAGTTTGGTGGTAGCTCGTAGGAACAAACGTGAAAGCCTGTATTTGGTTGAGGTATACCTCGAGGGGATTGGGGCAATTATTAATGGTAGTAGTACAGCTGTGTAACACCGAAGACTTGGTGATATGAGCAGGATTGGTATGAGCATGTTAGCTTCTAAAGGCAACGTTCCAGATGTACGACATGTAGATATTTACTTCTGTAAGCTAGGTGGTTTGGGGAAGCAGAAGAATCTTTCCTTCATAATGTCAATGAAGATAAGAAAACTGCAGAGGTTAGAGCAAGTTCATACAGAAGGCTGTGGCCCTACATTTATTGCATTAATATCAGGATCTCGCTACTATGATACTGTTATCAAAGACGGCAGCAGGAGTTGCGATAGGTGTAATGCAAACTTTCAGGTAAAGTGTTTAAATTTTGATAATGATGGGGAGTATAGGAGCTGACCGATTAAGTTTTGTGTCGAGAATGGGATTGTGATGCTGAAAATGGTCCCGAAAACACCTCTATAGTTTGGTGTTGCTGAAAGATTAAGCCAAACATTCAGAGTAGAGAGCACGGGGATTCGTGTAGAGGCTCCAAAGATGTTATGGGCAGATTCTGTTAGTACGACCTACTTAATTTACCGCATACCCTACATTCTGATAGGGTTGCGTATTCCAGAGGAGGAATGGCGAGGGAATGATACAAGTCTCACACACTTGAAGGTATTTGGTTGTGACTCATTTGTTAAGGTGAAAGATGTTTGCGAAGAAGCCATGAAATGTACATTCATAGGCAGCGTCTCAGATGAAGTGCGATACAGCTTTCGGGATACGAAAAGTTACCAGGTTATCCGAAGCAGAGATATCATATTTGTGGACTCGATTTATGGAGCCAGGTCTGCGACAAATTCAAGTAGCTTAACGAAGCCAATACAGAAGAGTCAAGTGGTGTTAGTAGACATTCCAGAGAACCTTGCAGAGAATGATAGCATAGTTGCATAACATAGGTTGAGTTTAGAATTCACTTAGAGCCTAGGTCTGGGAGCTCAGATACGAGTGAGGGGTCCGAAAACAATGGGACCTTCGAGGATAGTGGAAGACCAGATGAAGAAAACTCTGAAGACGGAGCATTCTTCGAGGAGGGAGGCTCCGAGACTCCACAGGTACGAAGATCCACCAGAGAGTCCAGGGCTCTAGTAAGGTACTCTCTATCAGCAAACTAATTGCTACTGACAGAGAACGGTGAACCAGATTCTTATTCAGAAGCCTTGAGTAGCAAAGAATCCATATAGTGAAAGAAGGCTATTATTGAAGAGATGGTTTCACTTAAAATGAACGAGGCGTGTTCCTTAGTCAGATTACTAGCAGGAAAGAATGCATCACAAATCTTATGGATGTTCATGGTTAAAGAAGATCATAATGGAAAGAAAAGGTACAAGGCTAGATTGGTAGTTAAGGGTTTCTAAAAGAAACATGGGGTAGACTACAATGAGATCTTCTCTCTAATTGTGAAGATGACTACAATCAAGTTAGTCTTGAGTATTGTAGCTGCTAGAGCCTTTTTATGTGGGAGCCTTGAATGATACATCTACACAGCACAAAAGCGAGGGTTTTCAGCTAGCTGGGCAGAAAGAAAACCTAAAGTGCAGATTGAAGGAAATTATGTACGGACTGATTCAAGCACTAAGGCTACGGTACTTAAAATTTGACAGTTTTATGCAAAAGGATAATGTGCGAGTAATGTGCCATGAACCAATGTTGCTACTCTAAAAAGATGGTTCATCATGCATTAGACAACTATTAAATGTTGATGACATGTTGGTCGTAGGCTCTGACATGACAGAATTCAACAAGCCTAAGTGGTAGTTGCCCTTAGTGTTCGAGATGAAGGATAGATGCTCTAAGAAGCAGGTGCTTGGTTACGTGCTTACAGTTGGTATAACAACAGTTGAGTGGGAGTCTGGACTATAGAAGAGTATCACTATGTTAACTGTAGAAGTATAGTTTATGGTAGTTGCATAAGCGAGCAGAGAGTTGATATGGTTGAAGAATTCTCTTAAGAAGTTAGACTAAGCTCAAGCAGAAAGTGTTTAATATTGTGACAGATATACTAAGAGTTCGATTCATCTTGTGAAGAATCTAAAGGTTTGTAGTTAGGAAAAGCTTGTTCGGATATTGATAAGTGAATGGTCCTTATCTTTTGTTGAAGATTCTTGGAACGAAAAGCCTTGCAGCGATGTTCACCAGGTTGGTGATGAAAGAGAAGTTAAAGTTCTACGTAGCTTCAACTGGCCTCTGAGTGAATTGATAACAGATGATGATGTCTTACCAGGGAGAGGTTATTCCTAGTTTAATGATGTTAGTTCAGGATACCTTGTATCGAAAGTCTCATAACCCCGTGTTTGGTTAGTGCAGCGTGTTCTTTATGTTCGGCGGTAGAGAAAGGTTAGAGCAGTAGCATTGTTTAAGGGAAGGTTATTCCCAGTTTAATGATGTTAGTTCAGGATACCTTGTATCGAAAGTCTCCTAGCCATGCGTTTGGTTGGTGCAGCGTGTTCTGTATGTTCGGCGGTACAGAAAGGTTAGGGCGGTAGCATTGTTAAAGGGAAGGTGGTTCGAAGTTTACGGAGATTACTTGAGATGGAGAGCATTGAAGTGATCAACCTCCAAGTGGGAGATTGTTGAGTTGTGAAGACTGATATAGGCCCCGATGTGTGTGGCGTAGGTGGTGCAAACCCAAGTTAATCCAGATTCAACGATAGCTTAGGTGGAGCAGATCACGCTGTTCAGATAGAGTGGGACAAGTGGTCCAGCGACTCTAGAACATGTTGCGTCATGTATCGTTAGAAGAGAGGTCCATTGTAGTACTGGGTTTGAGGGGAGGATTGTTGGGTGCAAACACAATCCCACATCGATAGAATAAGTAAACTGAAGATGGGTTTCACACTTATATATACCCCTCTCATTGTAATTGTAAACTAAGATATAGGTGTGTGTGTATTGTACCCTGTGCAGTTTAGCACAGGTCGTGCAGTTTGGCACTGGGCGTGCAGTTTGGCACGAGCCTGAGCAGTTTAGCTCAGAGCTTAATAATATCTCTCTGGTTTGATCCCGTGGACTGCCACGACTATCATAGTCGTGAATACCACGTTATATCTTGTGTCGATTATATTCCGCATTTATCTTTCGTAAGCCTTGTTTGTATTCTTTGTTTGTTCGAGCGGTGTGTGCAAGAGCTATATACCGTACAGAGGTGTGTGCAGATGTCATATACCCTAACAATTTGCAACAATATAATTTTACAAGCCAAGTGATTTTTCAACGGTATATTCATTTGCAACAGCTATAAATTTACAATGGATTTGTAGCGCTATAAATTTGGCATGAGCTTGCAACGGTGAAAAATTACAATGGAATTAGTTTGTTGCAAAAATATTTCTTTTTTTACTTTTTTTCCAATTTTCTTGTAATATGCAAATAACCAAAACTAACAATATAAAATTTACCAAAATACAAATCAGACATGCATTAAAAATCATACAAGTTTTAAATGCTTAGTACCGTTTTAAAAAGGACAAAAGTTATAAATGAGTAACATACTTTTTGTTTTGTGCTACTATGAGTAACCTACTTCAAAAAGTATTAACATGAGTAACTTACTTTTAAAAATTTACCAAAATGTGTAACAATTGTTTTTTTTACACTTCAGCTGTCACCTAGGATGCCATGTGTACAGTCAAAGTCAACTTTTTTATTTTTTTAAATTTATTTTTGTTTTTTTTTAATTTTTAATTTAAAATAATATTTTTTTAAATATAAAGTAAGAAAAAAATTTAAAACAAATTTTTTTAAAGTTTTATTTACTTTTTTAAAATTTTAAATAAAGTACGAAATTTTTTTAAATAAAGTACGGAAAAATTTTAATTAAAATAATTTTTAATTTTTGTTTTTTTAAATATTCGTTATTTAAAATTTTAAATTACTTTAATTAAGGTAATTTAAAATTTTAAATAACAAACGAAATTTTTTTTAAAAAATTTATAAATTTTTATTTAAAAAGACAAAAATTAAAAATTATTTTAATTAAATTTTTTTCGTACTTTATTTTAAAAAAATTAATATTTTGTTTTAAACTTTTTTCTTACTTTATTTTAAAATAAAATTGTATTTTATAATTAAAAATTAAATATAACAAAAAAAAAATTAAAAAAATGTTGACTTTGACTGTACACATGACATCCTAGGTGGCAGCTGAAGTGTACAAGAAAAAACAATGGTTACACATTTTGGTAACTTATTAAAAGTTGGTTACTCATGTTAATATTTTTTAAAGTAAGTTACTTATAGTAGAACAAAACAAAAAATATGACTCATTTATAGCTTTTCTCCTTTTAAAAATTCTAAACATTGCTATCTACATTAGCGTTTTTAGCGCATTTTGTATTTTTGTCATTCTTGAGATAGATCATCATTAGTGTCGTAAAAGAGCTGCATATACATTAAGAATTCCCTCCAACATATTGTTAACAAGTTCTACTTTAGCTCAAATTGAGAATGTCATTGAGAGTTCATGATCTTAATCTTTGTATCTTTTTAAGCTATAAAAGTGTTTGACTTTAAAGCTCTAAGAGCACTGGGTACAGTGGTGCCGTTGGAAAAAAGTGCTGTCACGTCAGCACTTTTTCCCAACGGCACCACATTCGTGGGGTAACAGTTGGCACCAGAAAACCTGGTACCGTTGGAATTTTTTTTTTTATATATAAAATTAAAAATACATAATATTAACTAAAATTACCTTCATTCATTAAAAAAAACACATTACAAGAAAAAAAATACATTAAACTTAAAGACAATAAAAGTAAAGACATTAAAACTAAAAAAATACATAAGATAATTATTCTTGCGTTGGATATTTTGCCCGGATTCGTGCTTGTTGGGCTTCCACGATAGCGCTTCATTAAACGATCCAATGAGTCTTGTGTCCATATTTAGGCACCGCTCATAACTTCGCTCTATCTTTATTGAGGATTCGAGTAAATCGACTACTCTCGACCGAGACTCCCGCGTCAAGAACATCTTGTTTCCATCTGCGCACTATCTCGATCGTAGTTGAAGCATTCTTGAAACATTCTCGGGTTTGAACGCCGGAACTTGCTCGTCGAGTTAGACGAACGTTGGCTCTATGGATCCGGTACATCCCATCTCCGGCCATGACAAGGCGTCGGGTCCAAAATGCTCTGGCGGTCTCCTCTTCCGTAACCCGTAAGACGATACGTCTTAGCATTTGACAGGAGTCGTGATTTTTTCACTTGTGCTTTGTCCTTCAAAAAATTCCAAGCGGGACTAGTGTTTAGAAATCATGTCTTCCATGTTCTTTTACACAACATGTGGCAAACGTTCCATGAAATCTTATATCGTTCCTCCAGTCCCGCTCAATAAGAGCCGTTTCACACAACAATCGTAGTAAACTTTTGTCGACATCTCATTCATCGGAGTCCACTCATCCCGTATCATGTCTTTGGAACGATTTGGGAACTATTGAGTCTTTTGCTCCTTGTTGTAAACATGCCATATCTTTATACCAAATAAGTATCCTTTTGTTGATCCGCACCTTCTTTTTGGATCCTCGATACTTGGATTTAACTTCGCCAAAAAGCAATTCTCACCGACCTGTCCATAAACTAACGAGCTCTTTTTCAGCCGAGGCCGTCGTCTTCTGTCTTCGGTTGTTGTTAAGTTATTTTTGGGTTTTCCGGTCGTCTTCGACTTCGCCACTAAATTCTTCACCTTCGTTTTTTTCGACGTAGGGGTCGGACATTACGGCTCTTTCTTCTTCATCTTCTTCCGGTTTCGTCAACAAGCGTGGAAGGATTGTTGGAGGATATCTTGTTGTGATTCATTTTGGTTTTGTTGATGTTGTTTGCTAAAATGTTGAATATTGTTGTTGTTGTAGCATTTTCCATTGAGAAAAAAAAGCGAAATCGTCGGGATAACATGTATGGGTTGTTGTTGAGAAAACGTGGGAAAGTAAGGTGTTTGGGTGCGGATTTCGAGACGAGCCCGGGATTGCTTGGCCGGATTCGAAAGACTACCATCAAGGTAACCCATCTTTTTGATTCTAAGGTTCGTAAGCATTTCGGTATACCCAAGGGTTGTTGAGAGTGAAGTACTTTGTTTTGAGACATTTATTACGCATGTTATGTAATTTTATTCCGCTAAATCGTGAATGTAACGATTGAAACTTGATCTTTTTTGTGTTTTACTTTTACTTTAGTATTTTAAATTTGAACTTTGACATTTTCAAAAGGATATTATATAAATTTATATTTGATGATGAGTAGAAATAAAAATAGTTTGACTCGTTTATCCGTTGCTTACAGAACATGATAAATTGGTAGGATCTTACGATCTCGATACGATCTTACGATCTCGATCGTGCAAAGACAAAAACGATCACAGATGGGATCGCGATCTTGACAGCCTTGATTGCAGTTGCTCTAAGTCATTGAAGTCCATTATTATTTCTTCTGCAACTTGAATATCACAAAAAACTAAATATCACAAATAACCCGCAAATAAGTAGCAAAATCCGATATCATTAATTACAAGTCCACCTCGTGAGTCGTGACACATAAATAGCGGTTATATAAAGAAGTATAGGTCCACGTTATCAACACTAAGCTACAATTATGTCAAACCAACATCTTTAATAGATGTAACCACAAAGTGGATCGATAATATTTTAAATAATGGCCACAAGCTACGTTTTTATATCAAAAGTTGAAGTATCAAATATATAAGCAATATATATGTTTACCTAGTTACGTTTGCTCATGGTCAACATGAGAAACTATCTCAATATCGCTTATATCATATCTCTTTTACTGTGAAAACTAAAAGGAGAGTTGAATAGTTTAGAGGTTTATTAACTTTTAAAAAATTTACTTCTAAAATTGTTAGATTCAAGTATATGTTTCAATCAACCAACAATATGAACCAATCAATAAATCTATCTATATACAATCACAATATAAGCAATAAATAATATACAAAATACAATAGAAGAGATAAGGGAAAGAACGATCAAATCACAACACCAAGATTTATAGTGGTTCGGTTACGAAGCTATTCTTCGCCCTACTCCACTCTCTGAGTATCCGACTCGAGATTTTCCTATGTCAACAAGCTCCCTTCAGGCGGAGAAAACCGTTTACAAGCCGCTTACGTTATTTTTCGACACTAAGCTAAATGTCGAGTCCTAATGTTAGCTAGAACCAATCTACCACTTCATAAGCACTACACAATCACAAGATCTACATTATCAGATTTACACATTATCTAGACTTATACAATCACACAAGATAATCAAAATAGAGTTTTGAATCTTAGAAGAAGAGGGGAGAAATCACTAGTCTATAACACTTCATTTCTTGGCGATTACGAGTGTTCTTCTCTTGCACTTGATAGAGGAAGGAGAAGATAGAAGATGAGATTTAATCACTTGAAACAAGATTAAACTATGTTAGTGATCAAGATATTTAGTGAGAGAAAGAAGGTTTTTAGAGAGAGAAAGATGACTGAAAAATTCATGCAAAAGGGTCTATTTTTCTGCCGAGAATAGTGTAGTATTTATAGGCAAGAAATCCCAACGGTCATCTGACGGTCCCAGATATATCTGGGGGCTGCCTAGGCATTTAGGGGGCCGCCTAGGCACTTGGGGGGGGCACCCTTAGACGAACGCTCTGATTTTTGTCCTTTTATGGGGAAGGTTTATCCTGGTATGTTGTTTTCTTTTTTGGAGGGAAAACTGAATTCAAAATTTATGTTTTTTAAATAAAACATTATTTTTATTTAACAAAACTATTTTGTGTAATTTTGTAAAAATACACTCCCTCCGTCCCAAATTAATAGTCTCTCTTTTCATTTTGGGTTGTCCCAAAATTATTGTCCCCTTCCAAATATAGTTGTGAGTAATGTAGCAAGTTTACCATATTGCCCCTAATGATACTAGAAGTTACAAACTTTATTCAAAGCTTTAATTAATTCCATAAGGGTAAAACTGTTATTCTGTAAAAAAGTAAGAGAGAGAATGCAGTAATGATTATGTTTTCTTAAACTGTGTGTTTTCTGTCGGGGGACAATTCATTTGGGACGGAGGGAGTAGTTTTGTAGAAATATGGTGGATTAAGAAGAAAAAATATTTTCTTAATCACTAATTAAGTTTAATGATTTGTTTATCCTTAAGTGATTTATGTCGAAATAGAAGTTTACGATTAATAACATGTAAACGTTTATTTTTATCGTGAATGTTTTTACATTTTGTCATCTTCAAAACGTAGAGGGGTTGAAAAATATAAATAACGTTTTTAAACATTATTTGTATTAACAAAGACTTTTGGTAAGTACGATAACATTTAAAAAGCATTAAAAATTTCAAGTTATTAATGAGTTTTAATCCATTTCTCCCCTTTTTTGTCGAATCCAAAAAGGTTAATCGTCGAGATATAGAGAGAAAGAATACGACGATGCCTAGACTCCCCCTTGATGTATACTCCCCCTCGTTTGGAGCACCAAAGGATCAAGCTTATAGGAGTTTGCTACAAAACCGAGTTAGAAATACAAGTGTAAGAAAACATTTCTAACGAGTAGCAAGCTCACGACAAACATATGCAAGGCTAATAGTATAAAAGAAATAGCCATCATAATGCATTTAAAGCATCCATAAAGGATCATTCATTCATAATAGATAAAAAACCATACAATAAAGCATAGATTTACTAGAAGTAACAAGACAAATTTGTAACACCCCCAAAATCAGGTAGCAGCGGAATGGTAACAATGGGGTGCTACGTCAAAGTACAACAATCAAGATATAGGAAACGACCTTAAATGGACGTTTTAAGATAAGATTTCATTCGATGCCATAGCAAAATATCAGAGTTCATACATTAGGTCCCATATGTTTTAAAAGTCATAAACATTTCAAGTACATATTTAATTAAACAAAAGCTTTATAATACCAAAAGATGACTTAAGTTTTTAAAGATAATAAAAGTTGCATTGAATATAGATAAGCACATAATCCATCTTCATTGATATCCGTCACGGCTCCCTTCCAATCTTTATACCCTAGGACCTGAAATTACATGCTAAAAGTCAACACAAAGGTTGAGTGAAATCATAGGTTTATCGGTAAAAAGGGTGGACCACAAGATCGAAGTAATAGTAGACTCTGAAACACATTCAGTAGTCCAAAACGTTTATTATTGCACTAAGCTCATGACCCCGAAGCCTTAACTAGATTTGTGCCCCAATCAGAATATAGGATGCTTGCCAACAACCTAACACCTCTCAATGTTAAATGCACCTTGATCAAACTAGTGACCCAAGGAAAGGTGGGGATTGTCAGTCCCGATAGATCTATCCACAACACTCGCGCTTACTACAATAGCAATTAACGGTTCATGATAAATAGGGACTTCACGGCAATAAGGTAACTTAGCAATAATATTCAGGCAGTAATCTGGATAGCATACACTTTGTAAACACTTTGAAAACACTTAGAAAAACACTTGTGTCCAATAGTAAAACAAGCAATGTAATTCACCCCGTAGATTTTGTAAAACAATCACGTAGTAAAAAGGGGGCTATGAACTCACCTCGAGTGAATGGTAATCAACAAGTATTCACAATAGAAAAATGCGTCACGAAGGAATCCGAAGGCAACCTAATCCAATATAGGTCGTATAAGTACTAAACACTTTGATTATTTATAGGTCGTATAGCTCATCATACTATCGTTCGGGCTATCATAATTAAGAGGTCATGTAGTGACGTATGAGGAGCTAGGACACTTTAAATCGTAAATCCAACAACTCGTCGATACGCCACCCCGAAGAGGCCTCATTATGAAACTCCCTAGTAATATAGTACTTTGATTAACTAATACCACATATAATTCTATATAGCTACATCACCATCTAATCGTTTTAGTGAAATCATATTTATAAAGTAAAAACGTTTATAAGTATACTTTAGTAAAACTGGCGTAACTTTCTCGTTTTAAGTCCGTTTCTTTCGTTTCTTACGTCCACGCCTTCGTATTAAGACGAGTTATCAAAATATAACATTTTCAAAATTTGAGTTTTTCTGATGAATAGTGATTTTACTGTTCATAACAGTTATATATTTATTTTTATAGATTTAGTTATCGTAAATCTCGTAAATGTCGTAACTTATTCGTTTTAACTCCGTTTTTAGCGATTCTTTCGAGTACGTTCTCGTATTTAAAAGTTTTATCATATTAATGATGTTTTAAAAATATAAGTTTCTGTGGTGAATAGTAATTTTTATAAAAATAGTTTTATAAAAGTATATATTTAACGTAAACTTGAAATCGTCGTATCTTTTTCGTTATAAATCGGTTTTTCGAGTTTCTTATCATTTTGGAATCGTCATGAGGTGTATTATCTTTATAAAATGTAAAACCTACTGTCTAAAACACGAATTAAAACAGCCCACAAATGTCTTTAACCTCACATGAAATCATAAACTTTCCTTAATTAACTTTTAATCACTAGTTTATACTTAAACATTTTCCACTTAAACCAATATGTTAACATACTTATAATCTCATTATTCCATGATATTACCAATCACATATCATATGAAAAAGTGTACAAAATCATAATCAAAAGCAAGTTATCCATTTAACATGTTTAAAACCCTAATTGGTGATTTAACTATATAGAACATGTATATGCATAAAATGATAAATGTAAAGACATGAAGGTTTATAGATAACCTTATAATGATGTATGATGATGAAACAAAGTATCTAAACCCTTGTTTAGATATAAAACCAAAGCTTGCACTCTTGAAACCCTAATTTTCTAATGAAAACTCTAATCTTGCTTAATCCTTTGAAATGGTTAACCAATGCTTCAAATTACCTTGAGGTATCTTAGATATGTTGTAGGAATGTGTGTAAATGTTTGTAGAAAATTTTGTATGGATTGAGTATGGTCCTTGTGGTATGCCGTGAGCTAGAGAGGAGAGAAAAGGAGAAAAGAGAGAAAATGGTTTGATTTTCTTAAGTGTTTTGGAGGTGTGGTTAATACTGTATGCAATTCTTCTTATTGCACTAGGCTAGTCAAAGATCATTAAAATAGTCCAAGGAGGGGGGTTGAGTCATTGGGACAAAGGGAGGGAATTAAGGGAAGTGTTTGGTCAATGGTTTTTAAAAATTCTATCATATAAATGATGTTTTCAAAAATAAAAGTCCCTGATGAACAGTAACTTTTTATAAAACCCGGTATTAACGTAAACTTGAAATCGTCGTATCTTTTTCGTTATAAATCGGTTTTTCGAGTTTCTTATCATTTTGGAATCGTCATGAGATGTATATTAAGTGTAAGGTATAAAACTTATAAAGTATATTATCTAATTGGGTTCTTTATGGATAAATTTAGCTAACATGGTGAACATAGGCAAAGTTTTATAAACTTTGAGCATTGGGAATAATAATGGGTATTTGTTGAAGCGTAGATTAATTTTGGTGCTTCCGGGTACGCCTAAATGTATTTATTGTGACACGTAAATGTTTTACGTAACCAATAAAAAAAATATAAAAAGTTGATTATTACTTTCGTAAAAATGATATATTGCTTGCTTGACGAAAACTTTAATTCGGTTGGTGTCCGTTTACATTGATTGGTGATTCTTAATTTACGCGATTTAACTTAACTATTAAAATTAAAAGTAAACGCGTACGAGAAAAAAAATAATTAGCACAATAGATGACGTCGTAAATGACCTGAAAATACGGAATGTTACAACGGTCACAACAAGTTTCAAAAATAATACCTACTCATGGATAATGCAAGCAAGTAAGCATCACACGCGTGCGAAAGATCCACCAACCGGAATCATTTCACTCTCGTGATTAAGTTAATCTAATAACAGGGCTACTCAGAACACCAACATTCACAATCATACAAACTCATAATCAAGGATAATCATAATCTCATAACCATAATAATAACAATGATGGGGGTAGTATACGCACAACCAAAAATCCCCCAAAAGTTATAATTTTCGGTTCCAAGACTGATACATCTAAGCATGATGATTCCAGGTTTCCAATACATAAACTACATATACATGAACTCTCCTAGAGTTCTAAATCGAAAGTAATAACTAAAGAGTGCACAATCACCACGTCCGTGATAAGATAAAACTATGAGGCAATAATAACCTCAATCCAATAAACCTAAATCTTGAAATCCTCCTACTTACTAGTCCGTGGTTGATAAAAGTACCAGATTTTCGTCTACGGAAAGCATTTCGAGTCTAATTTCTAGAAACATAGGGCCTACTGCCCAGAAAATTTTGTATCCAAGGTAAAGTTACCATTTTACTCCTATTTATCAAAGCCGCCATTTTCCAAAATTTTATCGCTCTACTAAACTGAGTGTATCTCCTAAACTGTGCGTCCGCAAAAGCCGAAATGACCGCTCAAATCTAAGTTTGTTCAATATCTAGAACTTACAATGTTACATATTTAGGTGTTGCTATATAAGTTTTTCGAACTTATTACTCATTCAAATTCTGGTCTCATTTTTCGTCTAGTTTTGCCATTTCGATGACAACTCATTCGTCAGGTGTCGATATGACTCCATCCGAAATCCTACATGTACCTAAGAAGTTTATCTATCTCCTAGTATAATTTCTCAGGTCTTCATAAACCAAAAATATTTTGAAACGTATCCAACAAGCTGCTATCCTAAAGCAGTCCCTAAAGAAATTTTGACAATTTTTGTAGTTTACAAAAATGAGTGAAATTTAAAATTTATTGATGCTTTTGATGTGAAACCAGTTAGAGGTGATAGCCCTATGAGCCTTCTACAGGTACCTAAATTTTGTTTTGAAAAGTTATTACAAAAATATGAAGTTATACTCCTTTTCCCAACGGTATACCAGATTTGACTAGTTTTAGAAAAATGACGATATCTCACTCATCCGGAGGAGATATGACCCCATCCAAAGAACCACATACACTTAAGACATATGCCCACATCCATATTGGATTTCCCAGGTACCTTATGACCAAAAATAATTCACAATTAACCCCACAACCTGCTGGTTACAAAATGCCGTAAAATCCATTTCAAAATCCAACCAAACACCATTTTAATTTCCCCAAACACCAATACAAAGCCATACCCAATGACTTAACATTATTTCGAACACATCAACTCATGGGTATCCATACCCAAACGTTTCAAGACTTACTAAGTATAGGTCGATACGAGAGAATCAGAACACAACGTCAACTTTATTCGAAAGTTCCAAAAATAGTCGTTTCCAAACGACATGTTACGCAAAAATAAGTTAATAGTCGTTTTCTAAAACAATGAGGGTTTGTGGGATGACATATAAAAGTCACGCTCCCATCAACTGGAAAATTTCAAAACAATAGGTTACGAAACAACATATGCGATTCAAAAGCAATGAAAAAATATTTGAATTCAGAGTCGAACAATAGATCACCCAATGGGATCGACAAACTACGGCGAATCAACATAATCAAAAGATGAAAAGTAAAGTCGCGAAAAAGTTTCGAAGATAATCATATAACAACGATGTTTTCATCATGTATCAAAATAATTTTATCATATCGCATCGAAATGTTTAAAGAAATTAAACTCTTCGCAAGAAGCGAATATCAAGATATATATAATCGTATACCATAAAACGGATGCCGTATATATATCTATATTCATATATATAATTATTACCTGCACCAAGTGTCAACCACTTGTTACGCACATAATATGCAATCAAATATACCACATAAGGCTTATAAGGATCGAAAACGATGCGCGCGCGGATATCGGACAACGGTGAAAGACTCGTGAAAATTTTCCGAAAACAGTTGTGGTCCAAGTTTTGCAAAACGACTTAGTTCACTACAACTCGTGCTCTGGTACCACTCTGTAACACCCCCAAAATGTGATACGCAGCGGAATACAACGATTGGGGTGCTACTTCATAATACATGCACACGAGTCCCAGTAAACGTTCAAAGATACGTTTATAAAACACAATTTCATTTATTAGAAAGATCAGAGTTGCATAGGTCCCAATACTAACATAGAAATTTATTTCTAAAAGTCACAACACGACTTTATTTTTAAAACATTTATTTAGTCTATGACAATACTTCACCGAGGCACCGTCCTTAATATCCGCGTTCCGTCCCGTCCAAGCCACCATCAATACCTAACCTGAGATACATACTTAAAAACGTCAACAAAACGTTGAGTGAATTCATAGAGTTTATAATTAATAGTTAGAACGCATATTTGGTTTAACAAAACGTATAACATTGCTCGTAAGACAAGTTATAAAAATAGTGATTTCCAACTAAATGAGCCCATGTATCGACACTTAACACATTCATCCCGCATGGCGAAATAATGTCCGAGAAGTATGCCCCTTCTCCCATTACTAACTACAAAATGTCCGTTACAGGGTGCTCACCTTCAGATTTAAACCCCGGACAGGGTTGTCAAACCCAATAGATATATTTAATGCATTAGCGTTCACCATCAACAAGGCAATTAATGGTCACACAGTAAAAGACATATACTCAATAGTGAATGGAATCATATTTATCATCAAAACACATTGCGTTCTTATTTTCAAAACAAGCAAGTATCCCCCTCGCGGGTTTAAAAACATTTAAAACACTTAAAAAAGCGAGGCTATGAACTCACCTTGGTCAAAAGCCGATGATCAAACAATGAAGTCTAGCACGAAAATCCGCAAACGCGATCACGACCTATAATTTATGTCGCTCGATTACAATATTGAAAAGTATAATCAACGATGCGTACATCGTATCAACCAGATCATATATATATATATATATATATATATATATATATATATATATATATATATATATATATATATATACATGTGATGAGAAATCCACTTGCGCCTTAGATCCTAAAACTCCACAATATTATGTTACGATCATTCTTTTATTTGTATCTCACATGGCTTAATCGAAAACTTTTTATTTTAGAAAACTTTCTATTTTAGAAAACTTTCTATTTTTGGAAAGTTACTATTCTCGAAAAGTTTAGTAAGTCTCGTTATCCGTTTATATTTATAATAATATTTAGTCATCTTGTCGAACCTCGACATTCAATGTGATTATCAATTACTCATATCGATATTATTTTTCGATTATTACTAAAGTTTCTATTTTTAGAATTTACCTCACTCGTATCATTTGTTAAGTTTTAAAAAAATCTTACTTGTAGTAATAATAGAGTTCAATTATCTCCACGACATCCGACAAGTTTAGTATTAACCCGTTGACTTTCTAGGGTCAACGTTGGACTTTTATTGATTTTGACTTTTTATACATATTTATTAACTAAGTCTGACCCGGCCAAAACGACCCTCTAAATCATATTTTCACGATTCGAACAACGAAGAGATTTTATGTAAAACGATAATCCGGACAACTTTTTAGTTTTAGCCGAGACCCGAAACTCGACAGAAAATGACCAAAATGCCCCTGCAAGTTTCTACAGGAACCTTGACATTTTTAATAAAAACGCAGACTTTGACCTTGGGTTTTGACCCGTTATTACTCGATTTTAAAACTAGCGAGCCTCGCGGCTAAATAAAACATCATTCCGAGCAACTTTCGTGCTTCGCCGGAAGGCGGAAACGGACTCGAAAGTGCTCAAAATGAGCGTTTAATTTCCTGACAGCAACCAAAAATATGCAATAGCCGTTGGAAAGGTTTTTAAGTTTTCAAATCTTGTTTTCGCCGTAACTTCTTCGTTATTAGGAGTTACGGGCCGTTCGAATTATAGAACGAACTATATCATATTTCCACATCAAAAATTAGTTTTTATAAAATCTCGAACCTTGAAATCTGAGCCAAACTTTCTGCTCGTTTCTGACACTTACAAAACGCGCCGAAAACTATTTTTCGACCAAAATTTCACTCACAATATATCTAGTATAACCTATATAATTTATTCACATCATTCAATCAACCTATTTCATAACTAATCTAATCAACGCAAGACCTCGGATTTCATCACATACTACGAACAAAATCAATTCAAATGAACGAAACAAACGAAACAAAATATAAAAGAATGCTCACAATGCTATAATAAGCAAAATCAATAATCAAAATCGCCTCCGTTGTCTTAGCCGTACTCGAACCGAACCCAATAACTAAAACCGAACACTTTTTCAATTAAACCAACTAATTACAATGTTTGGTTATCACCCGAAAATCAATACTTTCAACCCATTTCGACTAAACTCGAACCAATCCAAAACTAGAGAAATACTCATTGCATGTCGAAAATATAAGTGAGGATATGTTTAGTTTTGTGTAAGGATCAATATTTTATAATCGGATCGTTTTGCATGTGGCCCGACGATGGTGGTTTTGTGGTGGTGCTCGTCGGCCGGTTATGGTGGAGAGGAGGGAGTATATATATATATATATATATATATATATATATATATATATATGTATATATTTTGTAAGTAAAAATAAATGAGATGAAATGTGTACACTTGTATATATATAAGAGGTGTACTTTGGGTTATTGACACATTTGGCCCTCAAACTTTCATAGTTTATAAAAATAAAGCATTAAGGGTGTTTCTTTCGTGTCCTCAACCGGCCAAAAGGGCTCGGGTTTTATAAACTCGTAATTATTTTTATTCCGTCAAACTTTATTTAGTTTAAATCAATTAATTAAACGTTAAACACGCAAGTCACGACTTTAAACACGGTTTTTACGAAAACTCGAGGAAGCCATAAAACACAAGAAATAAATGTAATCTCGATCTCGAAGCAAAAATATAAAATTTTCAAATTTTTCTCAAACGTTAAAACGAATAGAAATTCGAAACACGACTTACGAAATAGCCAAAAATAATGATTTTTATCAAATTGCCCAAAACAAAAAACGATTATTCCATATCGATCGTAGAAAATAAATCGTGGCTCGAGATAATCATCGGCCTAAAACTCGGATTGTTACACGCAACCTTAGAATTCACCTTGAATAAACTAGATACAAAGTGATTGAAAAACAAGAACACAAAAACCTTTTTCTTGAAAGAGTGTGTTTGAGTCGTGTTTAAGAGGGAGGAGGGGAGAGTCATTTAGAAAGTTGTAATCAAATTAATTTGGAAATCAATTAGGAGATCATCACATTTAATTTGATTAGTCAAACAATCTTATCTCCTCCCTTAAGACCATAAATGGCCGGCCCCTATATGGCTCATATGGGCCTCCTCTTTTGTGTTCCAAGTCCAATTAACCAATTACAATAATTAGTTATTAGAAGCCCGATAGTTATCCCGTGTTACGTGGGTTATTTATATACCGTAAATACAATAAACACAATATATAAAATGGTACCTCAGTGTATATGTGTGTGACCCCATAGGCTCATATATGTCTAGCCATATAATTATTTATTATGACACGAGCATACTCCAACAATACTACCTTACCCCTAATATGGTTGATCCCTCTTAAGTGTTTTAATGCATGTAATATACTCTTAGGGGCCTTGTAATAGTCTTCATACTACCTTACTTGTGTGTTGCCTTAACGGAATATTACATAGACGACGGGTTCGTGTAATTCGTTCATGAATTAGGAAATACTTACACATTACATCATAAGGGTGACAAAGCAATAGGTAGAATTGGATAGCTAGCAAGAAGTAGTGCATCCTAGGTAAATACGCTTCATCGTATAATTGTTTTATTAGAATTAGGAGTAGTTTAATTAGTTTAAAAAAAAAAACCCCTTCAAAATCCGAAATTTTACTTGCTTTCATAAAATATAAAAATACAAAAATAATATTTTTTTCAATCCCTTAGACCTTAGTTAGATATAGTTCGAGTCTTCCCAACATATTCCCCTAGAGAACGATAACAACCCCCGAGTCATTGCTATACAACACTGTAACGATTAGGTACTCTGCCTAGGGAGTTGTAAAACCTGGTGTGTTTACAACGACCGTATCACTCTAGCAAAGAAAAAGCCCCCGCAATCTTCATGGTCCAGCCGTGGCAACGAGTAACAAGACAAAGAGTTACTCAAAGCTTCTCGAGGGCCTAAGAAATTTCATTTCCGCCACTCACAAGCAGTGACGGGTAGGAAACCTCGATGGTCATCGAAGCAAAGATAGGAGGCCATCTCATTCACCGAATGTATGTTAATGGAGGATCCGCCTTAGAGGTCTTATATGAACATTGCTTCAACAAACTCCATCCGGAAGTTAAAATACAAATGACCCCAGCCACGACCCCGCTCCTAGGGTTGAGTGGGGAAATATCCTGGTCGTTAGGGCAAATATCGCTAATAGTATCATTAAAAGATAAAGAACACTCAACAAGCGCCATGATGAACTTCATGATTGTTCGATCCCCTTCCCCATATAATGGTATCATTAGACGACCGAGACTCAGAAAAATCCAGGCAGTACCATCTACCGCGCACGAAATGCTCAAGTTCCCAATGCAGGATACGGTAGTAACATTACATAGCAGCACCGTACCAACAGAATGCAAGATGGTAGCGGAATCCCCAATTGAATCTCTCCCCAATGAACATGCCATAAAAGTAGGGATCAAGATAGCAATTCATCCTGAATACCCAGAACAGACAATCACCATAGGAGGAAGCCTATAAGAAAAGGGAAGGATGGAACTCTATGACCTACTCATAAACAATCTAGATATATTTGCCTAGAAACTGGCAGATATGACGGGTGTTCCAAGAACCATAGCGGAACATCGCCTGAACATCTGTGAAGGATGTCCCCCGATAAGTAAAAAGAAGAGAGGTGAAGCACCGGACCAGAACAAAGCCATCCAGAAGAAATAACCAAGCTGGTAGAAGCAAAGATCATAAGAGAAGTGCACTACCATAACTGGCTCTCAAACCCAATCATGGTAAAGAAATATGATAACAGTTGGAGGATGTGTGTAGACTTCACAGACCTGAAAAAGTCATGTCCTAAAGATTGCTACCCCCTCCCAAAAATTGGCTGGAAAATCGAGACCCTCTGCGGATACCCTTTCAAGTGTTTTCTAGACGCCTACAAAGGATATCATCAAATACAAATGGCAGAAGAAGATGAGGAGAAAACCATATTCCACACAAGTCAGGGGGTGTGCTGCTACACAAAGATGCCTTTCGGCCTTAAAAACTCTGGGGCAACAAACCAACGAATTGTAGACAAAGCCTTCAAGAAGAAAATTAGCAGAAATCTAGAAGTTTATGTTGACGTGTTAGACTTAGTTTTTAGTAAAGTGATGGTCATTAATATTCCCAAACCTTGTATTAGTCTAGTTAATGTTCTCGGGAATTCTATAAGCTAATTGGGTGTAGTTACGGGCTTTAAATCCCATTAGATATCAAGCCCGACCTTGGAAGCCCACTTAAACAAAAGTTCGGCCCATGTACTCTACTATATAAAGCCTACTCCTCATGTGGAGAGGGTGTTGCTCATTTTGTTTTCTTTTAATGTGTAGCTAATTTTCTCTTTGTTATTTCTCTCTCTACACATCTATCTCTTTAGATTGTAAGTAATTCGTGTGTCTTGTATGTGATTTGATAAGACCAACATGCGGTATCAAGAGCTAGGTTTACTAGTGTTTGTGGTTTGCTTATTCTAGCTTATTCAAGCTTTTTTTTAAATTCGTCCTTGTTTCTTCTAAATTTCACGACTTGGTAGTTTTTCTTTTGTCTTGATTCTTAAGTGTGTTTAAGCACTAGCTCTTTAGCTTATTGTGTGCCTCAAACGGCTTATTAATAAGTTTCAAGGTTTTTGTTGTTGTTTTGAATCTTCCAAGTATAGTTTCCCTATTCTTGACGTTGTTGGAGCTTATTTCTAGCTTAAACGAATCTTCATCTAGCTTACTTGGTTCGTTTATGCTTATTTGTCAAAGTGTGCTCTATGTAGCGGTTTGAGATAAGGAGTACATTTTGTTTGTATTGTAGTCGAATTCAAGTAAGGATAAACTAGGCTTAGTACTTGTTTTCTTTGGCAATACAAAGTTAGCAAAGAAACAAAATCTGGTACACCTAGCGGTTTGAGTAAGTGGTCCCAAGTAGTAGCGGTTTGGCAGATTTAGTGGCGGTTTAATAATTTAAACGAGTGGCGATTTACTATTTTCTTGTTCATAGCGGTTTGACTATTCAAACAGCGGTTTACTAATACAGGGGTAGCGGTTTATGAAATTTCTTGGTCAAACTAAACTAAACTCTGCCAAATTTAAAACTTGGTGGCAGTTTGGTGCGATTTGGAGGCGGTTTGATCACTTTTTCTACCTAGCGGTTTAGTAAACTATTTAAGCAGCAGATTATTGAAACTTTTATTTGCCAGCGGTTTACTGTCATAGCGGTTTGCTAAGTTAGATCTACCAGCGGTTTACTATCTTAAAAAGTGGCAGTGGTTTGTTATTTTTCAAGGTAGCAGTTTACTAATATAGAGCAGCGGTTTGAGTAAATTTTAAGTAGCGGTTTGCCAAGATTACTAAGCCAGCGGTATGTTAATTTGGTAGCGGTTTGTTTACTCATTTCAGACAGCGGATTGTCTTATATAAACAGTTGTTTGGTACATTTCTTGCCAGCGGTTTGAGTCAACTTAAGGTGGCGGTTTGGTATAAGCTTGGTAGCGGTTTGACTGCATATTCTTGGCAGAGGTTTGCTATCACGTAGTGGTTTACTAACTTCGTGGTGGTTTGCCATTGTATACTTAGACAAACTCCGTATAACTCAAACTTGGAACTTTAGTCATCAAGGGCTTATAACTTACTTGGACTTTACAAACACTTAATTCATCAACAATCAAACCTTAACAATAAACAATCATCATTTCACGGTTTCTTTTGGACTTTGTAAAATCCTGTAAAAGTTTATTCTTTTTCGGTTTAAGTCATAGAGTTGTAAAATCCCATAAATTCTCAAGGACTTAATCAGTTTAACTTTAATCAAAAGCAAATCATAATCACTATTCACTAAAACGATCCTAACTTATCAATTCACATCACTTTTACAATGTCGACCCAACAAGACAATGATGCAGCCGGTTTCGAAAACCGTCCTCCTATGCTTAACAAAGAGAACTATGTTCCATGGTCATCACGTCTTCTCCGTTCTACTAAGAGCACACCAAATGGAAAGTTAATCTACAATTCCATTATGAATGGTCCATATGTCAGACGAATGATTCCTGAACTAGGTGATGCAGACCGTGAAGTTCCTGTCAATGAAACCTTTCATGAGTAGACAGACGATGAACTCACTGAGAAGGAGCTTAAATAGGTTGAAGCTGATGATCAAGCCATTCAGACTATACTTCTCGATCTTCCTGAAGACATCTATGCTGCTGTCGATAGCTGTAAAACTGCTCAGGAAATCTGGTTACATGTTCAACAAATGATGAAAGGTTCTGATATTGGAATTCAAGAGAAGAAGGCTAAGTTGTTTAATGAATGGGAAAGGTTTACTTCCACTGATGGGGAATTGATTGAGTCTTACTATTATCATTTCTCAAAGTTGATGAATGATTTCAAGAGAAACAAACACTTTCCAGAAAAGATTGCTAGTAATCTCAAGTACCTAAACAACTTACAACCAAAATGGAGTCGACATGTTACCATTGTTCATCAAACAAAGGACTTGCATACTGCAGATTACAATCAGTTGTATGACTTCTTGAAGTATAATCAAAAGGAGGTAGATGATCTAAGAGCAGAACCACTTGCAAAAACACAAGATCCTTTAGCACTCATGGAAAATTCCAACAATCCTTTTAATTATCCAGTGTTTCACCCAGATCTACCATCATCAAGTACCTACATACAACAACCACAACCCAGCAATAACTATAACTCACAACCATTATTAAACCAGAACTACATGCAACAACCAATGCCAAATCCCGAAGACATTACAGACCCCACAACTGCAATGAACATGGCACTTGTTCTAATGGCTAAGGCATTCAAACTAAACTACTCAACACCAACCAACAACAACCAAAGATATTCATCAAACCCTCGTAATAGGCAGATTGCTTAGCCGGGTATGAATTTGGGTCAAGATAATCAGATGAAGATGGTTGGAGGAAATGGGGGGAATCAGTTTAGATAGTATGCTGGACAAAATGTCAAGAATCAGGTTGTTCAGAATGCAGTTCAAAATCCACAAACCATTATCGTGCTTTCTTTCTGTGGAGATCGTTTTAAGCCCATCTAGGATATGTTTTACAGATAATATAAATATACAACTAAATATAAAGAACAGTATATTATCAAACAAGGTTTTACTATTAAACACCAAGCCCCAATATTATTTGATCAAGATAATACGGTTACCTACTGTAAAACTGCAGTAGGATTGAGGTCATCTTGCTAGAACTTATCACAGTCAGTGCCTACGGAAGAAGGGATGCTACTTATCTTCAGACTAAGTTGCTGATTTGTAAAGATCGTTATAGACTCATCTAGGATATGTTTTACAGATAATATAAATATGCAGCGGAATATAAAGAATAATATATTATCAAACAAGGTTTTTATTCTTATACGTTTCCACCTTGCCCCAATTCTATACCTTTGAGCTACTAACTAAATAACTATTAATCTAACTACTAACTAAATGTGTACACATACACACACACATTTTTCTAGGACCTACTCAATTTGGAGAGTTTATTTTTTCTGATCCTAAAACCATATGCCGTGATATCTCTTTATATACTGAGAGATATTCTTGGTTCATAACAAAGGATAAGAATCAAGTTACAAAAAATAAGGAACCAAATAATATTTACTACCTAACATAAAATATTATCTTCAGTACTTTATCCTCTTAAGGAGATCTTCTGAAATCTCAAAATCTTCCATCTTTTGAAGAATTCTTCGTTTTAGGCATTTAAGATCCTTTTTGTATTCATTTTTTATTCACTTTGTTCTCATCAAATCAAGAATCCCAAGACAATCTTCCCTAATTTGAATGATGATACATAACAAACAAAGTCGTGTAGACGAACTTCATCATAAAGCCAAAGCTTCCTTAAAGTTGAAGATTGATCATCTCGCCTATAAAAGTGAAACAAAAACTTTTCCTTTTCCTTTGGTAATATCCTGCCATGTCACCAACAGCATAATAAGTGGGCTGCAAATCATATCTCTATAATCTTCTTTTCTTCCCCTTTTTGTCAGTAATCGAATAATTGGTTCTTCTAAAGAAATGGGCAAACTAGGATACAATAATAGGCTACAAATAATATACGCACATAACTAGCTAATCCAGTCCTCTCCCATGCCACCCCCGCTCCTTCTTCCTCCCCGGGGGGGGGGGGGGGGTTGGGGGGGGGGGAATAGGGGTCTTCTAAAGATATGCAACTTGGATCATAATAGCTACAAATAATATACCACAACTACTAATCCAGCCTTCCAATACTCAAATTGCCCACCATTACGCACAATAAGAAAAATGAATCTGAGCAGTAGAAATTTAAACTAGCAGTATTAATAAAGATCAGCAGTAGTAACGAAACACTTCACTTCAAGTGGTGCATGAATATAACCTGATGGATAAACATTTTGTCAATTAAGCTTCCCCTGAAACCCATATGTTTACCATCTCTTAAATCTTCAATTCTGTAGGCTCTATGTAATGATTACTGATGAAGACAACTAAGTATAACGAACTTGATGTAGAAGTAGAATAACCCAAACTTGTGTCTTATGTATTGTACTATCCACATGACTCCAAACTCATACCAAGACCAAAGTATATGTAGATCGCAATCTCTTGACAAAATCCTTAACTATATGAGACACTGAGCACAACAACATAACTCCTTAAAGTGATAGAAAATGTACACCATAAGAGAAATCGCACACCTTTGCTAGATTTTGACAAGTCTTCGTCACATCATTTCTAAGCACGAACAAGTTACCTCCAAATGTTGTAAGCCATTTGAGATATGATAAAACACAAACCTGTGAAACTCCACTTGAACTCCAAATAAGTAATAAATAATCCTCTTCGTAACCAATTAATCCAATAAATACGAGCTTTTAAAAGTTTAAGAACATTTAAAATAAATCCCAATATGTTATCTTCCCCTTGAACGAAGCATATCCAAACCATGTGTGTGTCATTCGATATCAACTGGCAGTATAAACTCTCTATGCCAACAGTACAAAGTATGAATGAATAGTACAAACCTTTTTAACATACTACTGTTGTAAACAACCAACCTGGCAGTCATAACAAGTAACAAGTAGTATTAACATCTCATACTTGGCAACTTTCAACACTCCAAACGAGCAGTATAAACATTTAAAGGAAGTAAAGAAAGCAGTACTAAAAATTACCACTGTTTGTTGTTAGCAACACTTTATCTATTACAAAGCTGTCGCTAATCTGTTACAAAGTTGTCGCTAATCTGTTACTACACTGCATTCTCCTTCCTCCCATATCATTTAGTGACGCTTAATCTGTCACTAATCTGTCGCTAATGTGTCACTAATCTTTATTCTCTTTCCTCCTATTCTTTTAGTGATGCTTTAACTGTTACTATTCTGTTACTACGCTGTCACTAATTCTTCAATTTACTACTTTTTAATCCAAGCAGTAGTAATATTAGTTGACAATACAAATCATCTTTGGGCAACACAAAGTACCAACGAGCAACATTAACATCTTGAATTACTACTAGTAGTATTATCACAAAGCTAGCAGTAGTAAATTTCTTGTAATCCCAATGAACAAGTGGAATCTGAGGCCATGTGGCTCGTGATATCGCTGGATCTAACAAGGTTTTTTTGGTGTCGCATCTTGAAAGGAAAAGAGGTACATTCTGTCTTGTTTTTTGTTCGAATCTGAAGATATTAGGGTTTTCACAACCCTAATTTTTGCGTGTTTCTGTACCTTAATTACTTATTTCTATTTGACACCGAATATGAAATGAACTTCATAAGAATAGATCATTTCAAGTATATCCTATCAGTAAGATAATATCCTCACTTATAAGTCACGTTGTTAATAACAAGTCACTTATTTAAACTAATTAATTATTATAACTAAATATAATATAATTTTTATTCTGACAAGCTTGGAATTTATGTTACATTTATGTCAAAGATACTTATTTGACAAAAAATTACTAAATTTATTTAAAGATCAAAAATTGGGAACCGTGCTGCATTTAATGCATCGGTGGGTCGACCCGCCAGAACCCATGATCATACCTGAAATACCACTAGGACCCGCCAAAACTAACCCGGTATTAATCCTGCAAACGAATGAACCCGGTAATTATTAATAAATGACACCCAACCACCAGGTTACTATAACAATGCCCACGTAAAATCGTACGGTCCTTATCCTCTTATCTCTTTCCACACACCCCCCTGTTGGGATTCGTGATTGTGATGAACAAAGTGAATATATAAAATGAAACAAAAGGACTTAGAATGCAAAGAAAGAATTTCTTCAAAAGAGGAAGAAGTTGAAGAATTTTAGAAGATCTCTTAAAAAATAAAGATACAGCAATAATATTATATGTGTAGGAAAGATATTATTTGTTCTTATCTTTTGTAATTTGTTCTTATCCTTTTTAAACCTAGATATCTCTAGTATATAAAGAGATATCAAGCATATGGTTTTAGGCATACAGAAAACATAGAACTCTTCCAGTGAGAGTCTAGAAAAACTTGTGTGTGTACATGTTTAGTTAGTAGTTAGATTAATAGTTAGTTAGTTAGTAGCTCCAAGATATAGAATTAGGGCAAGGTGGAAACGTATGGAATAAAAACCTTGTTTGATAATATATTGTTCTTTATATTCCGCTGCATACTTATATTATCTGTAAAACATATCCTAGATGAGTCTATAACGATCTTCAAAAAACACAATTGGTATCATAGCCCATGTGCTCGTGAAGCTAGATCTAACAAGGTGTTTTGGTGTCGCATCTTCTAAAAGGAAATGAGGTTTGAATTTTCTATCTTGGTTATTATGTCGAATTTGATGATATTAGGGTTTTTCAGCAACCCTAATTCTATAAAACAGGAAGTTCTGTGACAAATAACGTTTCATAGAATGTATGGGAGGAAGGAGTAAACAGAATTAGTGACAGATTTATGACAGCTTTGTGACACTTAAAAGGCATCGTCTGGATACTTAAAAAAGATATCCTTAAACAGTGGTTATAAGTTAGTACCAGCCCGATGATAGGTTTTTACACCTGCTGCCAAATTTGACACACAGTGACAGTTTACAGACACTAAAAAGGTCACTAAAATTATGGAAAAGAAGATTTTGCGACAGCAGGAACATAAAGGTGGTTTGGTGATCGCGGTTGGATTATTTCATGTTGGGCTGTTCACAGATGGTAATGCAGTTGATTGATGCTGATGTTTAGATGTTCGCTAGTTAACCTTTGTAACATAGAAACAGATTTTGTATTAATATTGTGTTTTGCGTTTTGAAGAAAGCAGTTTTGGTTATACTCACAATTTATTTTTGGGACTGAATCGAATAAGGATATAATGACACCCAAATCTAAAAATGATTAGAGTTTATTTATGGGATTTGTTTTCATGAATAAAACTTCTAATTACTGCTATTACATCAATAGTATTAAAACTGTTAATTTCAAACAGAAAGATTAATCTACTTAAAGTAGTTATGGTTTGTTACTACGCAACCATTGGCTAGCATTAATACTGTTAGTGTCATGAAGAAAATACTGCAAGGGCTGAGCAGTTAATGCAGCTAGGGTTTTATACTGTAGACTCAATGCTGCTAGTGGAAGTCAGTTCTCTGCAAAGCAAACAAGAAAATATTTATGCTCTGCTTAGATATCTGTTAAATGCTGCTCATGTATGATTAATGGCTCTTCTATATTATTAGATGCTACCACTAGTGTGTTATGCATGCTAACGTATAGTTAATGCTGGCCAATGGAAGTTTATACACTGCCCGTACATGTAAACATAATATGCTGTCAAGGTACCTTAATGCTGTCAATGTTAAGTTTACTGTTGCTTGATTGTTACCTAACGCCTATGTTTAAGGAGTGATACTGCTAGCGTTAACAAAGCAATTAAGTTAATACTGGCTTGAGTTAAAAAAAAGAGTTCAAACTGCTAAGCCAATCAATATCATACCGGTTTTCAGTACGTTATTTATTGAATCGACAACCACACACAGAAGTTTTGGTTTTAAATGTTCTTAAAAGTTTCAAAGGCTCGTATAGGTATCTAATGGATTAATTGGTTACGAAGACGATTGTTTATCACTTATTTGAAGGTGAAGTGGAATTACTTGGGTATGTGTTCTTATCATATCTTAAAGTGGGTGTTACACTTTAAAGATAACTTGTTCATGCTTACAATGTTGTGACGAAGACTTGTCAAAATCTAGTAAAGGTATGTGATTTCTTTTAAGGTGCTCAATGCGCACATTTGTATCACTTTAGTTATGTGTCTCATAGAAGATGAGGATTTTTGTCAAGAGGTTGCGATCTACTTATATTTCACAGATTTATTTATTAGTTTGGAGTCACATAGATAGTACAAGACATAAGACACAAGTTTGGGTTATTCTACTTCAGCATCAAGTTCGTTATACTTAGTTTTCTTCATCAATGATCATTACATAGAGCTTACAGAATTAAAGATTCAAGAGATGGTTAACACATGGGTTTTTCAGGGAAGCTTAATTGACAAAATGTTTAAACAATAGTTATGTTTTCATAGCACCACTTAAGGAACAGTGTTTTGTTACTACTACTACTGCTGATACTTTATACACTACAATTTAAATTTCTTCTACTACTCATATTCATTTTTCTTATTGTGCATAATGGTGGGCAATTTGAATATTGGAAGGCTAGATTAGTATTCATACTGCTCAGATTATTCTATGATTACCACTACTGCTTCTAGCTTAGAAGCAGAGCAGGACAGTGGTAACATATATAGGACCCAATCCATGGCAACACTTAATGAGTCTTTTCCTTAGGGAACTGATTCAGTTAGTGGTCCTAGGTGCCAAGATTCCATATTGGGGGGGGGGGGTGCAGAAGCTCAAATTAGGTTTAAGGCTGCATCTAAACAGTCCGATGATCCACCTCTCTTAAGAGTTAACACACTTGGAAGTGGGGAGGACAACATGAAACTAAAAGAATTGATGGAACTTTGTACAAAATTGTCTGAAAGGATTCTTGATAAAAAAACAAATAAAGTGAATTAGTGAGAAAAAGAAGTGAGAGATATAGTGAGCTAAAAAACAAAAAGAGAGTTTTGAATTGGTAAGGAAAAGAAATGAGAGATATAGTGAGATTAAAAATAGAAAGAGAGCTTGTGAGAATCAAAATTGATGATGGAAATGCTTTTTGGAAAGAAATTGGGGTTAATACTGGTATCTTAAAGTTAATGCTGCTCAGCTTAAACTTAATGCTGCTTAGCTTAAGTTAATGCTGTTAGGCTTAATTTACTGCTGCCCGTACTAGTTTATGATGTTAGGCATTCACTTACTGCTGCTAGGCATAAGTTAATGCTGCCAGGCATAACTTACTACTGCTAGGTTAGTTAATACTGTTAGGCTTAACTTAATGCTGCCAGTTCAAGTTAATGCTGTTGAGGGTGAGTTCATAAATACTTCGATTAAGGGTTTCAATCACTCATTCATTCGATTTTACACCTTGTTATCCTCTCTAATCATAAACCCTAACTCAATTTCATCTTTAATCATCAAAACCCCACAATGTCGACCCAAAAGTTTGCTGAAACTTACAATTTGGTTGCGGTTTTGGAGAAACCCGAAGAAAGTAATGGTTTGAGGAAGTTATAGATTTTCTAAATGCAAGTTCTGCCAATATGCGTTAAGGGTCAATCCAACCATTTATACTACCTGTATTGAACAGTTCTGGACATCTGCTAAGGTCAAAACAGTTAATGGGGAACGACAGATACAAGCCCTAGTAGACAAGAAGAAGGTAATCATCTCTGAGACAAGTATAAGGAGTGATCTTAAGTTGGATGATGCTGAAGGAACAAATTGTCTATCCACTGCTACCATTTTTGCAGAATTGGAAAGAATAGGGTATAAAAATCTAACTCAAAAGCTTACATTCTATAAAGCTTATTTCTCATCCTAATGGAAATTTCTCATCCATA
Source organism: Tanacetum coccineum (assembly GCA_026074375.1). NCBI lineage: Eukaryota > Viridiplantae > Streptophyta > Magnoliopsida > Asterales > Asteraceae > Tanacetum > Tanacetum coccineum. Next base: position 153,356 of record BQNB010000321.1, read on the forward strand.
CCATACTGCAATGCCTTAGTGCTAAGAATACATCCTGGAATAAATTTAGTAGCACTATGGCATCTGCTATTATATTTTTTTTGCCACAAACAAAAAATTCAACCTTTCCGAGTACATTTTTGACAATATGGTGAAGAACTTGGATGGTGGGGTAAAATTTATCATGTACCCAAGATTTGTGCAAGTCTTCTTAGATAACCACGTAGAGGGAATGTCCAAGCACAAAGGGGTTTATGTTACACCTTCCCACACCAAGAAGGTGTTTGCTACATGAATGAACATGCAAGTTTTTCTTGAAGGTTACACCACTATTCTCTACAATAATGGTTTAAGCACAAAAGACATGGGTGCAGATTCAGCTACTCCTACTGATTCCCATTCTATACCCATTATCACTCAACACATCTCATAACTCAAAAGAAAAAAATCAAGAAGAAACTAAGAAGGATAGTGCCCTAAACAGAGCCTACACTAAAGAGACTACTCCTAGAACATGTCACTACCCGTCCTATGACTACCTCCAAGTGGTTGAGATAGAATGCAACTTGCTGAATTGGATAATTAGTGTACCAACCACAAAAGTCGTTGATTTAGAGCAAGTTCAGACTCTCAAGCAAAGGAGATTGCTAGTTTAAAAGAAAGATCAAGCATTGGAAATGAAATGAAAGTCAAGGAACTTAGGGCTAAGAAGGTTAAGAAGGTTGTTCTCTACAGGGTTAAATCCGCTACTGATGCCAGCTTGGGTGCTCAGAGGATGCATCCAACAGGAAGAAAATTGAAGTTCTTGATGCTGATGCAGAAGTGACTTTGGTAGATGAGACTCAAGAGATGAATGATGACAACCTGATGTTTGATACAAGTATGTTAAAAGAGCATGGAATTGAGTTTGAAAAGGTAGTTAAAGAGCCTGTAGTTAGTGTTGCTACAATTACAAAGTCAATTCCAGTTAGTGCTGCTAAAGTAGTTACTACTGCCAGTGCAAGTGTTGAAATTCCAGATGAATTGACTCTTGCTTAAACTTTGATTGAGATCAAAACTGCAAAACCCAAGCCTGTTACAACTGCTGCTACAACAGTTACATCCATTAGACCAAGGGCTAAGGGAATTATATTTCATGATCAGGAATAACAAGTACCTGCATCTACAAAAACATTTTATTCTTCACAATTACAACTTCCACAAGTAAAAGACAAAGGCAAAGGAAAAATGGTAGAGCCTGAAGTACCATTAAAGAAGAAAGATCAAGTTTCTCTTGATGAAGAAATGGCTAGAAATCTTGAAGCTCAGTTGCAAGATGAACTTATTGAAGAAGAGAGGCTGACAAGACAAAAGGAAGAAGAAGCCACCATAGCTTTGATTGAATCATGGGAATTGTGGAGATCGTTATAGACTCATCTAGGATATGTTTTACAGATAATATAAATATGCAACGGAATATAAAGAACAGTATATTATCAAACAAGGTTTTTATTCCATACGTTTCCACCTTGCCCTAATTCTATACCTTGGAGCTACTAACTAACTAACTATTAATCTAACTACTAACTAAACGTGTACACACACACACGTTTTTCTAGACTCTTATTGGAGATCTATGTTTTTCATGATGCCTTAAAACATATGCCTGAATCTCTTTAATACTTGAGAATATCTAGGTTTACCAAGGATTAAGACAAATTACAAAGAAAGAATAAAAAATATCTTCCTAACATATATATATTATCTTCTTTATCTGTTATCTTCTTAAGAATCTTCTAAAATCTTCAAATCTTCTTCCATTCTTTTGAAGAATTCCTTCTTTGCATTTAATTCCTTTTGTTCATTCTTTTAATACTTGTCTCATCAAATCAAGAATCCAACAATCTTCCCCCATTTGATGATGACAAAACAAACAAAGTCATGTACGAACTTCATCATAAAGCCAAAGCTTCCCCTAAAGTTGAGATGTGATCATCTCCCTTAATGAAACAAAAACTTCCCCTTTCCTATATAACCTGCCATGTCACCATACATATAAGGCTGCAAATCATAAATCTGTAAGAGCTTCCCCTTTTTTCATAATTGAATAAGGGTCTTCGGAGATATGCAACTGGATCAGTATAGCTTACAAATCATATACCACAACTACTAATCTAGCCTTCCAATATTCAAATTGCCCACCATTATGCACAATAAGAAAAATAAATTTGAGCAGTAGAAATTTAAACTAACAGTAGTAATAAAGATCAGCAGTAGTAACAAAACACTTCTGCTCAAGTGGTGCATGAACATAACCTGATGGTTAAACATTTTTGACAATAAGCTTCCCCTGAAACCCATATGTTAACCATCTCTTGAATATTCAATTTTGTAAGCTCTATGTAATGATCACTGATGAAGAAAACAAAGTATAACAAACTTGATGCTAAAGTAGAATAACCCAAACTTGTGTCTTATGTCTTGTACTATCCACGTGACTCCAAACTTATAAATAAATATGTGAAATATAAGTAGATACTACTGTGACAAAAATCCTCATCCTTCTATAGACACAAAACTAAAGTGATAGCAAATTGTGCATTGAGCACCATAAGAAAAATCACACACCGTTTGCTAGAGTTGACCATCTTTCGTCACAACATTGTAAGCAACAACAAGTATCTTGAAAGTGAAACACGCACTTAAAATATGATAAGAACACTACCAAGTAATTCCACATCACCATTAATATAATGATAAACTATCATCTCGTAACCAATTAATACCATTAATACCTACACAGCCTTGAAACTTTTAAGAACATTTAAAACCAAAACTTCTTGTGTTCTCCGATATCACAAACCATGTATTTCCTGATATCTATAGGTCTTAACATTTAACTCTTTTAACTCAAGCAGTATTAACTTAACTGCTTTTTAACGCTACAGATATCAACTCCTTAAAACATGGCAGTATAACAATCAAACAGCCGAAACTTAACAGTGATAGCATTAACGTACACTTACCGCATTAAGTTTACATAGGACGGGCAAAATAAACTTCCCATTGGCACACTAACTAAATGTTAGCACACTAACACACTACTGCAATAATATATAGAACACCCTTAATCCATATATGATCAGCATAACGATAACTAACCCATAAAACTTTCTTCCTTGTTTGCTTGGCACAACACTTACATCAAATAGCACAGTATCTACAGTATAAGACCATAGCAACAATACTACTCAACCTTAGCAGTATTATCTTCATGAACACGAACAGTATTAACTTGTAAGTAGAAACATTCCATGAATTTACTTTGGCAGCATTAACCAAATACACAAGTAGCACTAATGTTCCTCCGTTAACAGTATGATCATCCCATGTAGTAGCACTTACCAATTACTACAATGCTTCTGAGCATTATAAACACACGTCCCTGGCAGCACTAATCATGCAAGCATAGCGTAATAATACATGATCAATATTAGGGTTTGCAAACAACTACCTGTTATGTCATACAGTTTGATTCCATTAACAATCATGAACGTGGAGAAGCTTAGCACAAGATTATCATTCATTCAAGACCACAATCAGTCAAACACCACTCATGATCCCATATTAACAAATACATCAGCTGCTCATACTTAATGTCAAAGAAAACGAACCCATAACATATATGCATTGAATTAGGGTTTTTAAAAACCCTAGTTGTTTGGAATGAATTCGTACCTTAAGTAACTTCCATCTGCTGCTGTAATCATCTTTCTGCTCAATGATTTAGGTTTAGAAACCCTAGCTTTAATTTAGGTTTTCACCAAATCATGGTGACAATATCAACACAATTTAACCTTGTAATCAGGAGATCAAATCTTCATGTTTGTGTCAAATTAAAACAAGCAGCAGCAATTCTTGACAAAGTATCCCTGGAGTAGCAACCTTGAATATAATTAGGATTTGACAAAAACCCTATTCCTCACCGAATCTGCCAATCATCAAAAACTGAAAATTCTATCTTCTTCTCTTCATGAACACGACATCAAAACAAACCTTGTGATCCTAGATCAAGAGCCACCAGGCTCTGATACCAATTGTGAAGATCGTTATAGACTCATCTAGGATATGTTTTACAAATAATATAAATATGCAGTGGAATATAAAGAACAGTATATTATCAAACAAGGTTTTTATTCTCATACGTTTCCACCTTGCCCCAATTCTATACCTTGGAGCTACTAACTAACTAACTATTAATTTAACTACTAACTAAACGTGTACACATACACGTTTTTCTAGACTCTCATTGGGAGAGTTCTATGTTTTCTGGATACCTAAAACCATATGCCTGATATCTCTTTATATACTAGAGATATCTAGGTTTACAAAGGATAAGAACAAATTACAAAAGATAAGAACAAATTATATCTTCCTAACATATAATATTATCTTCTGTATCTTTATCTTCTTAAGGAGATCTTCTAAAATCTTCAAAATCTTCCATCTTTTGAAGAATTCTTCTTTTGCATTTAAGTCCTTTTGTTTCATTCTTTTATTCACTTTGTCTCATCAAATCATGAATCCCAACACACTTAGCAACTTATATTTGCACGCAAATCCCTAAAGGCATAAACACATAACAGTTAAGGCATACATAAGTTAAATTTAATTAGCTCCCCTTTAATTGTTAACCTGTTATTGGTTAAAACCTTTTTCCTTTATCACCAACTGATTTTATGAAAAAGATATTTGACATTTTCTCCCCCTCAAACAATGAATCGTTTTCTATTTAAAGAGCAATAGTCATTGTTTGAGTGGTTAAATGTCTATGAAAATGATTTTCTGATGAATTTCTAAAATGAATTTTTATTTTTGAAAATAACACCATTAAAAAATAAGATTTCTCTTATTTCAACACATAAGCGCACTGACACGTACACTTATGGAATAAAGAAAACGCGGGTTATGATGCAAAGTAATCACAAGCCTTGAATGAATATGAAGTAATTCATTCTCGAGAAAATAAATTCCTGTTATGAGGTCAAGTTTTCTTTTTGAAATACCTGCCTTAAAGATGATGACCGAGTTGCTATCTGAAATAATAGCAAGCCATTTTGGCATGTAAATGTTATCGATTTTAGAAGACATGCCAGAGATACATATTTTTATATTTTTCTGATTTTTTAATTTTTTAATTTTATTTTTGAAAAATTTATATAAACGAAAAATATTTTTGTGTTTTTTTTTACATTTTCTTATGTACACATGATACATGATATACCGTGAGTAACCACCTTTACTCGTCCTCTTCCTCCGTCAAACGTGTTAGTGTTTTCGAAGACATGCTTCTCATACCTAGCTTTTCGATCAAGAAATTGAATATTTCTCTTGGCAATGGTTTGGTAAAGATGTCAGCCAGTTGATATTCTGTCCGAACAAAGTAAAGTTCCATAATTCCATTCTCTACCTGCTCCTTTATAAAATGGTAGTGTATATCGATGTGCTTTGATCTTGAGTGTTGAACATTGTTGCAACATAAAGCAATCGCACTTTTGTTGTCGCAGTACAAAGGAATCTTATTGAATTGAAAACCATAATTTGTTAGCTGTGAAAGCATCCATAGGATTTGAGCACAACACCCATATAAGGAAATATATTCCGCCTCTGTACTCGTGATTGCAATGCTCTTTTGCTTCTTGGAAGACCAGCTAACAAGTTTATCACCTAAGAATTAAGAGCTTCCTGATGTACTGCATCTAGTGTCCTGAAACCCCGCGTGATCTGCATCTGCATATATTGTTAGAGACGTACTGGTATCCTTCAAGTACCAAATACCCGTGTTAATGGTTCCATTTAGGTATCAAAAGATCCGTTTAACCTCATTTAATTACTTTTCGGTAGGTTTGCCTGATACCGAGCACATAAGCAGACTGCATATATAAGGTCAGGTCCACTGGATGTCAGATACATAAGGGATCCAATCATGTCACGGTAAAGTGTAGCATCAACTGGTGTCCCCTATAGATCTTCATCCAGTTTATTCCTTTTCACCATAGGTGTGTCTACAGAATCACTAGTTAGCAAACCATATTTTTTAATAATTTCAGAAGCATATTTTGATTGGTTTAGGAAGATGCCTCTAGGACTTTGAGAAATTTGTAATCCTAAAAAGAATGAAATTTGCCCCATCATCGACATCTTGAACTTAGTGGTCATCAGATTAGTAAACTCATTACACATAACAGTATTAGTAGATGCAAATATTATATCAATTTCGTAACTAAATTTCATACAGTAATAAGTCGTTTCCTACTTTTCATGTGAAGAGCGTCAGATCAACTACACCTTTAGAGAAATGTTGTGAAAGGAAGAAACTTGACAAATGTTCGTACCTCATGCACGGTCGTGTATGTTAGGACCTTACATTGGCCTTAATGAGCTGATTTGCACTATGCGATGGATTGTCCTTAATCAAAATAATCCATTCTAGTTGAGAACGTTAAGAACCTTTCTTAAGCTTGTATTTAAGAAAAGCCGTTTTGAATCATTTGGTGTTGGAATTAGAACGTCTTCATACTTAATTACTGCCAAGACAAAGTTTTGTACTGTTCTAAGCTAATTTAGTACTAGTTTATAACTAAACAAATATAACTGTGTTATTACTGCCAGTACTTAATCAGTTAGTAACGGTAGTGTAAACTTAGTTACTGCTAAAGAGCAACGTTAATACTACCTTGTTACTAACTTAATACTGCTGAAAGACTGAAGTTAATGTTGATTGTGAAGATTACATGGAACGTTTAATGCTGATTGAGAAGATTACATTCTGAAAGTTAAATGCCGCTGTTGAAATTAATGATGATTAGTCAAATAGAAGACTGAAGTTAATACTGCTAGTGAATACTGTTTAAGATGATTAAAGATACAAAATTAAACAATATATTCTATATGCTACAAAGGAAATAAGATATGCTAAAGAAGGAAACAAGATCAACATTATTGTTGAAGATAAAGATTAGTCAAACATTAATGTTAAACATTAATACTGATTTATTAGTTTTCCTAATTATATGATTCTCATTTGTAAGTCTTATGGTCTCTCTTTATATAAAGAGATCATAGACATAGTTTATTGACATCCATCAAGAAAAAGTGTGTGTGTGAGAGATGATAGATTCAAGGTTGTAAACACCTATCACTAAGTTAAAGTGGTTGAATTAATTATATTGAAGCTTGTTGATTTCTGTTATATCTTACTGTGTCAATCAAATTCACTGTTTTGCATTGTTATATGTTCTTAGTGCGTTTAAGCTAGATTCCTGCCATAGCTTATATCATCAAATCAAGTTTCAATCATTTGTTATTTTGCTGATTTATCCAAGGTACTAAACTCTTACAAGCTAAGGTATGTTAATAAAAATCGGTTTTAGTGTCCAAAGTGGTATCAGAGCTTGTGTTTAAGCTTTGAATAAGAAGAAGCGCATCCTATAAAATGTGCATTAATGGCATCTTCCAAGAAGTTCATCTCCTGTTCAGAGATTGTGGTAGTATTCTTGATTCTAATTTCTGTTCTGAAAAGCTTATGCTTCTCTTAATAGTGCAATCATATAATTTGTCTTCTGATTATCAAAATAAGTCTCAATTTAATTTGTTTTATAAAGCAGGTCTAGAAATCAGTAGAATGCTGGACTAGTTTATTATAAGGACAAATGAGGATGTGTTAGATGCTAGATTATATGTCTTAAAACTGAGGTTTAGACTAAGAGGAATTAATGTCCTTATGGTAGTTGTATATAAATATGAATTTGGAATAAAGCTGAAACAGAGAGATCAGTTAAAACAAACATTAGAAAAGTTTCAAATTATTCCAAGTCCTTAAATGAAATACTAGAATGTCAAGTAATTGACATGTTTAAAAAGGGACTAGGATATGATGCAGCTATTGCAGCTTCTCCTGTTCTGTAGAAGGTTTTTGTGAATTTTTAACTAATAGGTCTAGATCAGATAAGGGATATCATTGCTCGTCCCCCACTCTATCTGAACATTTCTTATCCTGGCAAACCATGATCTTAACTTTTTTATGAGAGAATTGTAGAGAAGTGTAAATTTGGATTTTACGTAATGTTGTTACACCTAAGTAATGAAAAGACAGTTTGAAAATAAGGGTGTGTTCAACATAGTGAATTTTAATACTATTAGGAGAGATGTGTTGTGCCTCTAATTAAGAGGAGTTGGTGTAGATGTAGAAGAATACTGTTGTTCCTTACTATCCTAACGTTGTGTTGTTAGACCAAAAAAAACAAGAAAAAACCATTAGGAAACAAGTTAAGTATGTCTGAAATTTACAGGTCTCAAAAATCTAGGGGAAATCAAATGAAAACTAGGAATAAAACAAAAGTTCCCAACAACTAGGAAATGATTTTGTGATGCACAATAAAGCCTGCTATGTATGTGGAAGTTTTGATCACTCTCAGTATAGTGTAAACAAAAGAGACAGCTATAATGGTCAAAGGGGATGTAAAAAAACCAGTGTGGAATTAATGCAAGAAGGGTGAACCATCAAAATTCTCTAAGAATTACTCACCCCAATCCAAAAAGACACATGGTTCCAAGAAAAATCTTAACTAGGTCTGGCCCAATTTCACTTAATACTCCTAGACAAAGTTATCTTAATGCTGTTTGTTGCTGTTTCTCAAGGCAAGTTAATACTGCTAGACAAAAAGCAGTGGTTAATGCTGTTAGAACGAATCAGGTTAATGTTGTTAAAGCATCAGCATGTTGGGTTTGGAGACCTGTCAAACCTAATAGTGCATCAATCACTTTGAAGAAATATGATAATGTTGATGCAAGAGGAAGATCCAGGTCTATAATGGCTTGGGTTCCCAAGAAGGTCTGAGTTTCTTATGTGCAGGGCAACCTAGAGACAAAATTGGAAGATTTAGTGAGGTTAAACAACCCTAAAGATGAAAGAGATGCAGGAGCTAGATTTGACTCATACAAATCGACAAGTCATTGTACAAGAAGTAAGAAGTGTTTGATTTTACATCTTCAAAGTCAAGATAATGCGCGTTTTATCCTGAATACTTGAAGTTTCAGAAGATGAACATCAAGTTTAGGGGAGGATTGTTGGGATCAGAAGCCTTTAATGAGAAACTTGATGATTACAAGTTGCAAAGTATCAAGTTTAGGGGAGGATTGTTGGAATAAAGTCTTCATACTTTTAATTATGCCAAGTACAGTGTTTATACTGTCAAGCATAATTTAGTAGTCCAGTATATAACTTACAGTATTAAACTATGTTAATTCTGCCTAGTACTAATCAGTTGGTACTGCTAGTGTAATTAGTAATGCTCTAGATGCAATAAGTTAGTACTGCCAAAAAATAATATATCTAACTTAATACTGCTGTAAGACTGTGAAGATAATGATGATTGTGAGATTATATAGAAAGTTAAATGCTGACTATGAGAGATCTACATTTGACATGTTAATGTTGCTGCTGTAAAATTAATGATGATAGTCAATTAGAAGACTGAAGTGAAATGATGCTAGTGATACAGTTTAAGGATTGATTGAGACTACAAAAGGGAAACACTATTTCTACATGCTACCATATGGAAACCATGATATGATATAGAGGAAACAAGATTCAACATTATTGTCTGAAGATAAAAGATTAGATCTAACATTAATGTTGATACATTAATAATTGACTTTACTAAGTTTCTCTAGATTCAATAAAGATTCCTTTGTATGTCTTATGGTCTCTCTCTATATAAAGAGATCATAGACATAGTTTATTTACATTAAGAAAAAGTGTGTGTGTGTAGAGATATAGCTTCAAGGTTGTAAACCCTATCACTAAGTTAGGAGTGATCGATTATAATTTATTGATGCTTTTTTGTTAGTTATATCTTTGTGTCAATCAAATTTTCACTATTTGATTTGAATATACTTCTTGTGTGCTATAAGTAGTTTTCGATAGCTTATATCATTCAAATCAAGTTTCATCCGTAGTTATTTTATAGTTTTATCCAAGGGTTACTAAAACTTACAGATAAGGAGTTAAAGATGTGGTTTTAAGGTCTAACCAATTAGAAAATCGTCATCCATTTGGAAAATTGTTATATTCTTGTTGGCTGCATTTGCTACGAAGATACGATGGCCTCTATTCTAGCAACCGGTGTAAATGATTCCTCGAAATCAATTCCCTCTTCTTGCCTGAATCCCTGAGAAACTAATCTTGCCTTATTCTTTAGTACCCTGCCAAATTCGTCCGTCTTGAACTTGTAAATCCATTTTAGTTGGATCAACATGACTTTCTCTAGACACGGCACCAATTCCGAAACTTGTATCCTTTCCAATTCATGAATCTCTTCTTGCATTGCATCGATCCATGATGGTTCAGTCATTGCTTGTTTGAAGTTCTTTAGCTCGAAAGAAGTTAGGAAGGCATCAAAATAACACCACATGGCATCAGTCTGTAGTTGCTTTCTGGTGGAGACCAAACGAGAAGGATCTCCGATTAAATTTGCTATAGGATGATCCTTGGTCCATCTACCAAGTGATTCCAATCGAGTGTGGATTGGTCTCACACTAGATGACGATCCATGAGAAGTCGAGTCTTCATGAAGAGATTCGTGAAGTGGATCATCATGAAAATGTGGTTTTTTCGGTGATTCTTCAAAACCTTGAGAAATAATTGGAGAATGTTCTTGTTCTTGTGTTGATGGGATACTTGTTGATAGAGCATCTTTGTCAATTGACGTAGACACAGGTGAATCAGCTAAATCAACAGCTCTTGGTGCAGCAATGACTGGAACTGGAGAGACAGCAATAGTTGGAGGATTGAAGTATTCATCAAACATACGTTGGAACAAACGATCCCAATCATCTCTTGGTGGTGGATTACAAGGTTGTTGAAGAATAGGGTTTGAAACGAGTCCTGAACTGGATGTTGCAGGAATCATACATTAAAGTCCGGGTCCTGAACTGAGTTGTTTAGAAGCCATTACCGTCAGCTCATCTAAATCAACATGGATAGTTTCAATGATTTTTCGAGTACGTCGGTTGTAGATACGGTAAGCTTTCTTCTTGGGTGCATATCCAATGAAAATGCATATATCAGCTTTAACTTGAAGTTTGCCCAAATCCTCACTATCATTGTTTGGATAGCAAAGTGCACCAAAGACATAAAGGTAAGATAGATCAGGTATTCTATCATGTAGGAGCTCATAAAGTGTTTTTTCATGGTGGCGCCGTATAATGGATCAGTTTTGGGTGTAACATGTGGTAGCGACTGCCTCGGCCCATAGAAATAAAGGAGCATTTGCGTAGATTAACATTGTTCGAGCGCCTTCAACAAGAGTACGATTACCTTTCAATGACACCATTTTGTTGTGGAGATTGTGGAACCGATGTTTCATGAGAGATACCAACACTCTCATAATAGCTATGCAGAGTTTAATTGACAAACTCAGTTCCATTATCTGTACGAATGCTCCTGACAGGCGTATTCAATCTAACTTGTATCATCTTCAGAAACTTGATTATGAAATGAGGAGCTTCATATGTTGATGCTAGAAACTTCACCCATGTGAACCGAGAGTAATCATCCACAATGACGAGGATGTACTTTTTCCCATTTATATTTGTAACACGCATAGGCCCGCAAAGATCCATGTGTAGAAGATATAGTTTTTCCTGATTGGTGTCTTTAGATTTAGGTTTATGTGATTGTTTCTTTCTTTTGCTTATAGCACATGCCAAACATAGATGATCTTTTTCAAATTTCAATTTGGGAAGACCTTGTACATGACCATTTTTAGCCAAATGATTAATAGCACCAAAGTTCAAATGTGACAATCGTCAGTTCCATAACCAGGATTTGGTCTTTGAGGCTTTAGACAAGAGACAAATTGGAGAAGACGCTATCATATCCCCAATTAACAATGTATAAAGGTTGGTTTTCTAAGATCCTGAGAATAAATCAATACCTTCCAGATTACGAACAAAGCACGTATGTTTTCTGAAAGCTACTTCAAGATCTGAGTCGCAGAATTGACCAACAGAGAATAGATTATGTCCTAATCCTTCCACATAATAAACCCTTGAGATTGTGATATTCCCTATCTGATAGTCACCATACCCCATAATCTTAGCAATCTGGTCGTTACCAAACTTGACAGTATCGAGAAACTTGTGAACAAAATTGGTGAGCTGATAGCGATCTCTGGTCATGTGCTTTTAGCATCCAGAGTCCAAATACCACAAAACAATTTGGACAACCTAAGATTGACAGAAAAAGAAGATGGAGCAACTGAAGTGTTGGATCCCCGAGATGTACCGGGTTCTGTTTTGTTAGAAATAACAGATTTTGCATTCTTAGGTTTGCTATTAGAACCATTAGTCTTAGTTACCTTAGGTATCTTAGTATAAACCTTAGTTATTACATATTCTTGTATAATTACTTCTAGAGGAATGGGTTCCCTAAGAGGCACTTTATTAGTGGCGGTAATCCTAGTTAAAGGGCATGCATTTCTGACTAAAGTGAAAGTCCTTCCTGTGGGTCTCCAGTTATATCTAATTTTAGTAAACACTTTTCCTGTAGGTTTCCATTCGTCTTTCTTTTTAGCTTTCTTAACAGACTTAGATTTGGAACTCGCATTCATATCAGAAACAAATTCAAGAAAGCACAATTCATGTCTAGCGTCAAACATAGAACTATTACATTTAACGCACATTAGCTCAGAATTTCTATTTAATTTGGAATGCTGCACATTTGCATTTCTAAATGGTTCAACAACATAATTTAGTTTATTTAAACAAGACTTAACTATCCTAGAGTGGTCTTCTACTTTATTCTTCTTCTGGGTACTACTTGAAATCTCCAGGATCCTATCATTCTTTGTATTGTCTGTAGACTGTGACCTGCTAGATTTAGTAGACCGGCTTACTCTTGTAGAAGTTGACACAAAATTATTAGTGGTCTGTTTGGTCTTTGTTTGGGAAGAGCCTAACTATTTTTGGGATGTGACGGGTTCAGCAAACCTAGTTGTTTTCTTCTTGTTGATAGGCGTGACCGCAACTAATTTCTCACTAGGTTTGTGAATATCAAGGCAAGTATCTCTAACATATCCTAGCAACTCTTGAATAAGCTTAACATACTTATAGGCAGAGTAAGATGCAAATCTAAAGGGTTTAGTGATTTGCTTGTTTAAACTATATCCATTAAGATAACAGCTTCTTCTTATAGTGTGCTTAAGGTTGAATATGTGGTGTTTTCTCTATTATATCTTTTCTTAAGAGCCAAAGTACTTAGTCATGCGTTTACATTCCTAGAGCAATTACTGGTTGCTATTTTGACCTGGCAGCATTATCAACTATGTCTTTTCCTTTGAATTTCCTAAGATCATTTTTTAATGCTATTATGACAATAACTTTTTCCTGAAGTTGAGCATTTAAATCAGTAATTTCAACAGACTTTTGATTTAATTGATTAACCAAAGATTCAGCATGTTCTTTAGCACGAACACATAATGGTTTAATTGAATCATAAAGTTGTTTATAAGTCTATTTAAATGCTCATTCACAGTAAGTAGTTTTGCCACCCTATGTTCCAATTGTATGTTGATGGTCTCAATCTCATCTATGTCCTTTTTCACACTGTTTGTGGTGGAAGTTTTATTTAAATGTTTAATGTTTGCCTTCAACTTCTTGATTATTGTGTCTTTTGCTTGAAGCTCAGCTTTCAAATTATTCAATTAAAACAATTGATCAAATGAAGCTTCAGTTTGGTTCACATATGTGTTATTCTTTTGAAAAATTTCTTTATTGAGTTGCATTGCAAGTTCAAGAGAAATGAAGTGTTGTTCAAGTTTAGAAAAGCTTTTCGAAAGTCTATTATACTCATCTTTTTCAACCATGTTGTGTTGTTTGATAAGCTCAGCTTCAGGTTCGAGACACTTGTTGCACATTCTACATAATTCACAAAATCATTCAAAGCAACAAAAGAATTCACATTCACCGAAGTATTCATATCCAGCGAAGAGTTTACAACAATATTCACATTATCTTGAGAAATGATTTGATCCAAGAGTCGATCGTTTTCAATCAAAAAATATTTCTTTTGAATTTCAAAGCATTGTTTGTCTACATGATACTGTTGAACAGCAGCTTCCATCTGGTTAAAAATTGTTTGTACTTCCGTTACTTCATTTAAAAGATCTTTATCAAAAACATTAAATATGTCTTTTAAGGTCTTTACAAATGGAATTATTTATTTTAGAAAAACAGCTTTAGTGTGTTCAAACCCCCATTCACCTTCTGTTAAAGCAATGGGCGTGATCCACTTTTTCACCAAATTGTCAAATTGGCCAAGATGGTATTTAAGCTTTTTAAGGCTTGTATTAACCAGGCTTACCTTAGGAAGTTCCCGAGGAGCCTTAATATTGAAAGGCAAAGAAGTAGATTGGTTAGTATTAGGGTGTGAAGTTTCTAACCGGAAAGCTTGCTCATCAGACAGTTCTTGTTGTGGGACAAAATGTTTACCAAAATCTTTAGATAATTGATTTAACTCAGCATAATTAATTGGTTTAATGTTAACTTTCCTTTCTAAGACCATTGGATCACTTTGTTTTAAAAGCATTTTTGATCAACTCTCTTCCTCAAGCATCAAAGTCTCTTTAGAATCAGCAATTGAAATCACATTGGTTTCCTTAGCAATAACACTACCATCATAAAGCATTGGCCTAATCTGCTGAGCTTTCTTAAGATAGAAAGGATTTTGAAAACCAAGAGCTTGTTTTAGGTTGTTATCATAGAAAACTTAAGGTTTCATGAGCATATGCACAGTTTGCACAGATTGACCCATTTTACAAACAATATTGTCCTGTTCTTTAACTTTCTTTTCCAAAGCAATTTCTTTATCTATATTTTTAGCTTCTTTTTCCTTGGATTCTTTTTTAAAAACATTAAATGTTTTTGTTAACAATTCCTTTTCCTTTAATTATTCAGAAAGAGTTTGTTTAAGAGATTTAATTTCCTTTTGAAAATCCGCAAACTATGCATTTTCTTCCCGAATTATATCGTCCGTTACAAGCTTTTCTTGAGTATTTAATCTAACATTTTCGTCTTTCTTTTAGATTGTTACCGTTCTTAGTACTTGCAAGTCTCCTCAGCAGATAAAGATTCATTGGCAATTAGATTGTCCTTATTGACCTTGTTACAATTATTTACTTGATTTGACAGTTGTTCAAACATAAATAATATCATGGCATCTTGTTATGCAGAAGAATTTGTATCCTGAACAACTGCATTTTGTGTTTCAAGCAGATACTGAGAATAAGGAATGATATTGCTATCACTTGTTATCTTATTCTCTAGATAATTCACAAGATGAGTTTGTTCAGAATACGACATTTCTTACCCACTTGGATTGAGCATATCATTATGAGTGTTTTCAGAGTGAGATACCTCAGAGAGAACATCTGATCCGTAACTCAACAAATTGGTCATAAGAACTGCCTTGGCTATAGAGAAGTCATTACCTTCAGAATCATATGCATCTAAATCATCTGCTTGATGAGTTGCATTATGTGTAATGAATGTCTGTGTAATTGGACCTTCTGCAACTCCAGGGTCTGCCAAAAATTCCAATTCCCTCTTATTCAGAACTTTACCAGATCCTTGTGCTTTAAGCAGAAGAACTTTATCCCTAAACCATGTAGCATCCCTTTTTCTCTTTGGCTTTGGGCATTGTCTTGCCATATGACCTTCCCCTTGGAAGTTAAAACACTTCACAACTCTTTGTTGACTTGAATTATTTCCACCTGTTTTTGAGATCTTAGCCCTTGTTCCAGAAATACTAGTAGCAAATGAACTTTGTCTCCCCTGAACTGGTTGAACAGTCACCCTTCTATCATGAATAGTTTCTTGTTGTCTTGGGTTAGAAGAATTTCTTAGCTGATTGTTGGTAGTAGGGAAACGAGATGAGTCGACAGTAGACAGAAATGACATCATTTTGTTAATGGCATCAATATGGTCATCTCCTTGCTTAAATATAGGAACTGCTAGACCGGAGTTTATCTGAGGAAATTCAGCCAGATGTGTTTGTTGATTAACTATAGAGATAATATATTCAATTTGAGGAATGGATTATGGTTGTGGACAAGCATCTTAATGTACTATGGATGAGTAAGTATTAGGATGCGATGTTGACGGATAAGTAATTGCATGAGGTATGGATGGATAAGTAGTTGAGTAATGTTGTGTGGGATGAATTGATCCATATTGAGGAGACTAAGATGATGAAAACTGTTGTTGGAACTGAGGATTTTTGTATGAGGATTGATAAGTGTTGAAGTGTGATGGTGTCATTTGATGATTCACAACTAATGGAAGTGGATCTTGATTACGTTCACGCATAATACGGGCTTCATTTGCATGGAGTTCACGTTGTTTAAGATATGCATGAAGCTGATCAAAGTTGGTGGTATGCAAATCTCATACAAGTTTGACATTAGTCACAAACTTACTCCATTCAGGTGAAAGACTGTATAAGAACTTGGTATTGACTTGAAATTTCTCCAATTTCATTTTGTAAATGTTCATGTCATTGATCAGTTGAGTGAATCCCAAGTAATACTGATGAAGTAATTCCCCCTTGATGTGAGCAAATTTATCAAATGCATCATACAGTTTACATTCTCTTTCCTGCTTTGTCAATGAGGTACCTTGCATTAGTTGTTGAACTCTTTTCATAGATCCTTGGCAACTCTATGATGATTAACGAGAGAGTAGACATCAGATGGTAGTCCTTGAAGAATGATATTAGTTGCTTTGAGATCACAATCAGCTTGAATTTTTTCAGTTGCAGACAATTCCTCATATTTCTTTGTCTTGGACACACTATTTTCTTCAATCGTAGGCTAAATGAGTGGACCATGTTCAACTGATTCAAGTATCATTCTTCCATGCTCTCTGTTTTGCATGTAAAGTTCCATTTTACTTTTCCAGGAATCATACAGGTGTTTCTCCAACATTGGTGGACGATTATCAGCACCAGAGAGTATCATGAATTCAGCAAGAGTAGACATTGTTACTTTGTTGGTATGTGAAAAGATTACTTGTTGATCAGACAGTGATAAGAAGTAATTATGTTTAAGTGAGTTGGTTTTGAGTGTTTTGAGTCTTGAGAATACACGGGATTTTACAATTCTTGATTAAACCGGAAAATGACGTTTCACGGGATTTTACAAATCAAAGAAATAAACCGTATAAATCAAAACTTAATTAACTCGCCTTTTAGGAAGTGATTAATTCGCCTTCAACTAGAAAGGGATAATTCGCCATCAACTAAAAAAGATTAATTCGCCTTCTACTAGAAAAAGATTAATGTGCCTTCAACTAGAAAAGATTATTTTGCCTTCAACTAGAAAAGATTAATTCGCCTTCAACTAGAAAAAGATTAATTCGCCTCTGAGAAGGGATTAATTCGCCTTGAGAAGGAGAGGATTAATTCGCCTTAAAATAAAAATCTTAATTCGCCTTAAGAGAATCCTTAATTCGCCTCAAGAAAAATCCTTAATTCGCCTCAAGAGAAATCCTTAATTCGCCTCAAGAGTATTCTTAACTCACCTCAAGAATTTGAACCAATTCGCCTTCAAAAACCAAATTAATATGCCTTCTTGAACAGTCTTAATTCACCTCCTGCAAAAATGAACTTCAACATTTCCAAATCACTAAAAGACTCACTTTTTGACGTTTTTACTCAAAATTTCTTGTACAGCTTACTTATCTAAGCCTAGTAGAACCTTAAAAATACAAAATTTAAACTCTTTAACACAAAAAATTTCAAATCAAGATTTTGGACACAAAAACACTTTTTTGAACCAAAACTTATAAAATGGAGTTTGGACCACGCTAGATAACATTTTTTGAACCATAAACTTATAAAATACATAGTTTTTTAGTGTATATTCAGGTTCTTGCTTGTACAACTAGTTAATGGCTAAGACAGAGGAAAAAAGAAAATTAGTAAACCCTTTATGGCTTTTTCAACCCACAAACAAAGTGAATAAACTTTTGTTAAAGATTTCTAACCAAAATAGACAGAGTAGAACACGATCACAAGAACTAAGCAATTTTCCCCTCAATGTTTCTTGCATGTTACCAATTATAGGAATCTAGAAGTAATCTTTTAAACACTCCTAATGTAACTATGAATGAAATCTGTAGTGAGAAGAGTGAGTAGGAGGTTGCTTCTAGTGAGAGAAAGTGAAAGGAGAATAAGGTAAGATTAGAATATGAAAAAATGAAAACACAAAACCCTATTTCTATAATAATGGAAAGGGTTTTTATTGTGACATAATATGA
This sequence comes from Tanacetum coccineum, assembly GCA_026074375.1. Lineage (NCBI taxonomy): Eukaryota > Viridiplantae > Streptophyta > Magnoliopsida > Asterales > Asteraceae > Tanacetum > Tanacetum coccineum. Next base: position 171,692 of record BQNB010000321.1, read on the forward strand.
AACAGCATAATAAGAAACACTAGCTAAACAAGATGATCTGAAGGTCAGGGAGGATTGAACAAGAACTTAGCCATATTATTTAGAAAGAGAAAGGAAAAGATGTGTATGTATTTTAGAGAGAGAAAACACACACACACATACTTTGGTGAAATGATACAAATGAATCCTTACCCCTCCATGGAAGTATGGAGGGGGTATATATAGGTCAAGACTAAGAAAACTATTCTAACTTAACAATTCTAGTCCCTGCGAGTCTTGCCTAATGATAACTAATGTAAATCAAGATAAGTCAACATATTTTAAGGCTAACAATCTTCCCCCAATATGTAGACATACAAAATTACTTACAATGTTCCTATCAGGTACAAATACAACATAAATAAAGTCTTCCAAAGCGCTTCCAAAGCTGAAGATATCTTCTGAGTTCTCCTGGTCTTGAAACTTGTATTCCAGCTTGGATTGTTTCATTAAATCAAGAACTAGTTGAGTTGCTGTTATTTACTCATATTCATAAATCTTAAGTTGGGTTTATGAAATGTCAGTTTTGGAACTGATACAAAAGTTTTCAAAAAAATTATAGATATTTAGATATCGGATGTATAAAACTGTTATTTAAAATTTTGGATATCCGAATTTAAATAACTTAACTAAAATAATAAGTCTAACATAAAGCCTTTATCGCAAATTTTAGATATCCAAAATTTGCATTGTATAATGTAATATGATAGTTTACAAAATGTTTTTTGAACCTTTATATTGAAAAACAATTGTTTTTATGATTGTGCATGCTTCTAGTTTTTTTATTGAGAGTTTATGACTAAATTAACATGCTAAGTTGACATAATTGAAAATAGGTTGAATTGATTACAATATTTAAAAAGTTTGTCTCATTTGAGTTCTTGACAAAAATGAAGTTAGGTCCAGCAGGTTTGTAAAAATATCTACCAGTAATTTTGTTATAACTTGTTCTTAATTCTTGTTTTCAGCATGAGACTGGTATTTTCTATCTTGTTTATATATTAGAAACTGCACACGTAAATTTATAACCCAAACCGTCGTTTGAAAACTGCTAGTTTTTATTATGCATACTGTTTCCTTGAGTTTCCCTTTGTGTTTTTTGTTACGGTATTTTTTTATCAAAGAAACATGTTATTGTTTTCACCTGAAGAACATGTTTATTGTATTTGTGTATGATGATTAAGTATTGCGGATGTCCGCAGGAAAACATGTTAAGATATTTCAAGGGTTTTGTTATTCTTTTTCTCCTCACCATTCTTGTCTCCAGCTACATTTTTATCCGTTGCATTCGTATTACCGATAACCAATTGGTATTAACTTTTATTGACGTAACTGATGTCAATTTGGAACTTGACATTAGTAACCATACTTTGTTAGTTGGTGAAAACGCAAACAACTATTTCCAGTTTTAGCAAACCACGAAGCTAAGTTTTTTTTATTTTGGGAACCCACATCTAAGGAATATATTTAAATCTAGAATATGAAACCTCATTGATAGGCCCAACGACCGGCCAAAGCTTCTAATGATATCCAAGGCAAATATAATTTTTCCTGTTGTAACGGACCTGTTCTTCTAAGATTTATGAAATCGACTCCAAATAACAGCTGAAGAGAGGCAATTATCAGCTCTTACGAACGAATATTAAGGATGTGGGATAATTGGGTAGGAAAATCAATGGAGATTTTAGGGTTGATATTCAATTGTTTCATTAAATCAAGAACTAGTTAAGTTGCTGCTATTTACTCATATTCATAAATCTTAAGTTGCGTTTTATGATATGTCAGTCTTAGAACTGATACAAAAGTTTTCAAAAAAAATTATAGATATATGGATATCAGATGTATAAAACTGTTATCCAAAATTTTGGGTACCCGAATTTAAATAACTTAACAAAAATAATAGGTCTAACATAAAGCCATTATCGCAAATTTTGGATATCCAAAATTTGCATTGTATAATGCAATATGATAATTTACACAATGTTTTTTGAATCTTTATATTGAAAAACGTTTATATTTATGATTGTGTATGCTTCCAGGTTTTTTTGTTAAGAGTTTCTGACTAAATTAACTTGCAAAGTTAACATAAGTGAAAATAGGTTGAACTGGTTACAATATTTAAAAATATTGTTTCATTTGTGTTCTTGACAAAAATTAAGTTAGGTCCAGTAGGTTTGTAAAATTATCTTCCAGTAATTTTGTTATAACTTATTATTAATTCTTGTTTTCCCTATCCCAGCAAGACACTGTTCATTTTTCTATCTTTTTTTATACAGTTGAAACTCACAACGTAATGTTTTTTAACCAGAACCCGGCCATTGTCTGAAAACTCTAGTTATATTCATAGTGTTTCCTTGAGTTTCCCTTTGTGTTTTTTTGTTACGGTATTTTTTTGTCAAAGAAACGTATTATCATTTTCGCCTGAAGACCATGTTCACCGTATTTGTGTATGATGATTAAATATAGCGGAATCCGCAGAGCAAACAAGTCGCAGATATTAGTCAAGGGTTGTTTTCTTTTTCGCCGCACCAGCTTGTCTCCAGTACCTTTTTATCGTTGCATTTTAGTACCAGATAACCACCGGTATTAACTTTATACGAACGTAACTAATTGTCAATTTGAAAACTTGACATCAGTAAAAAGGGGGGGGGGGGGTGGTTAGGGGCTAGAAGTGTTGTTTGCCATACTTTGTTAGTTGGTGAAAATGCTACACTGGATGTCCAATTTAGCAAACAAACGAAGCTGGATGGTTACCTACATCTGAGGATATATTTAAATCTGGAATATAACCTTATTGATGGGCCAACCGGCGGCCAGAGCTTCCTAATGACATCCAAGGGCAAATATATGTTTCCAGTTGTGAACGACCCCATTCTTCTGAGATTCGATCGACTCCAAATAGAGCTGGAAGAGAAGAAGTTATCAGCTCTTAAGAGACGATTTAAGGATGGTGAGAGGTATTGGTAGGAAATCAATGGAGATTTTGGGGTTGATATTCAATTGTTTAATTAAATCAAAAACTAGTTGTGTTGCTGCTATTACTCATATTCATAAATCTTAAGTTGGGTTTTATGAAATATCAGTTTTATGAAATATCAGTTTTAGAACTAATACAAAAGTTTTCAAAAAATTTTATACATATTTGGATATCGGATGTATAAAAATGTTATCCAAAATTTTAGATATTCGAATTTCAATAACTTAACTAAAATAATAGGTCTAACATAAAGCCATTATCGCAAATTTTAGATATCCAAAATTTGCATTGTATAATGCAATATGATAGTTTACACAATGTTTTTTGAACCTTTATATTGAAAAATATTTATTTTTATGATTGTGTATGCTTCGAGGTTTTTTGTTAAGAGTTTATGACTACATTAACATGCAAAGTTCACATAAGTGAAAATAGGTTGAACTAGTTACAATATAGAAATTTTTGTCTCATTTGAGTTCTTGACAAAAATGAAGTAGGTCCAGTAGGTTTGTAAAAATATCATCTTGTAATTTTGTTATAACTTGTTCGGAAGTCTGTGTTTTTTCCAGCATTGTACTTCGTATTATAAGGAAATCTCGATGATGAAATAAGTAGACGCCTTCATGAAACCCCACTTCAATCTCAAATGAGGGATATCAAATCAACTTCGTGATCACTTGTCATCGTAATCCGAATCTTTAGTCATTTTGACGTTTTAGTGAATCTTATTCGGATCATTTTTAGTGTTATGTATCGTGTTTGTTGTGTTGTTTTAGGGCTTTGAATGATTAACGGTTGTTAATTATGAATGTGGGGACTAACGATGCAATAACGGTTCACTTTAGAGGGCTAACGGCTGAATTATTGCTTGTAAGGACTAATGGTGAAAAGAAGTTTCAACTAGGAGGGCTAATATCTCAATAAAGGACTATGTTTAAATTGGTCTTGAAATAGAAGGACTGCATGTGCCAATTTGTGAAACTTAGTAATTAATGCAAAATTTCCCTCCTTAAAATCTTCGTTGTCAATTTGAAATTTAAAAAAAATAGGACGATTAGGTTTATGATCTCGCGGGATTTTACGGTGATCATCAGTGAAAAGTAAATATACCATGTTGATCGAAAATGAGTCACGATGACAACATTGTATGTCTTAAGTTCCGACGTTGAATGACACTTGAAACCAAAAACTCGAAAATTACTTAAACGTGTAGAATTTGCCCTTGTTTGAGTTAGTTCGGTTCCGTAATGCTTATGAGTAAATCGGTTGCTTGATACTTGAAGTTGATCGGTTCCAACATGGATTGTTTAGATCGGTGCTTGAAAAACTTTTAGATCAGGTCCAATAGGGAGTTTGTTAGATCGGTGCTCTAATGAATGCATTAGATTGGTTGTTGAAGCTTTGCTAGTTCGGTGCTCTAGATCAGTGAATACTAGTTCGGTGCCTGAAGAATGACTAGTTTGGTAGTATATAGATTTTACTAGTTTGGCACTTGAAGACTTTACTAGATCGGCACTTCTTCTAGTTTGGAAGTCACTAGATCGGTTGATGACTCGTTCGGTTAATGAAGACTTGAACTAGATCGGTTGTCCAAATTATCAAACACCTTGACCACGTCTTCTGTACCGTCGTCTTTTGCAATCTTTGAACGTCACGAATAAGCCAACTCCAAAAGGAAACAAATAAGCTTGTTTACCACCACAATAAGCCATGAATGAAAGCTTTTTATAAAAGAAAGAATGAACCAGAAGAAGAAAAAAAAATAAGAAAAAAACCGTGTGTTGTTTTTTTTCGAATTAGACCAAAACTCACCCTTATTGTTAACCAAAAAATGACGTTTTCTTGTGATTCTTTATCTCACACCAAAAGAAAACAAACAACCTACCAACAGTTTAATATAAGCTCAAAGAAAATATTTAACAATAAGCCCAATGAACGGTTACCACTAACGAACAAAAAAATAAGCTTTTGAGACCGAACCAATAAGCTTAAAAATAAGCCACCACAACAAAACCATAAACACAACACACACGAATACAATACACCCCCGGTTAACTCTTGATACCAATTGTGCATAATAAGAAACACCAGCTAAACAAGATGATCCGGAGGTCAGGGAGGATTGAACAAGAACTTAGCCATATTATTTAGAGAGAGAAAGGAAAAGATGTGTATGTGTTTTAGATAGAGAAAGAACACATACACACACTTTGGTGAAATGATACAAATGAATCCTCACCCCTCCATAGAAGTATGGAGGGGGTATATACAGGTCAAGACTAAGGAAACTATTCTAACTTAACAATTCTAGTCCTTACGAGTCTTGCCTAATGATAACTAATGTAATTCCGAATAAGTCAACATATTTTAAGGCTAACATATATAACTAGTATGTGGCCGGTTTAGGCTTTATCCATGGGCTTTAGCTTAATTAGCCTATTTAGTTTTCAAACATTACTTAACGAGCTATCTAACGATATTTATGGAAGTGACCGATACTTTCGTATTCCTAAAAAGATATATTTAATTGTTTCATTAAATCAAGAACTAGTTGAGTTGCTGCTATTTACTCATATTCATAAATCTTAAGTTGGGTTTATGAAATGTCAGTTTTGGAACTGATACAAAAGTTTTCAAAAAAATTATAGATATTTAGATATCGGATGTATAAAACTGTTATTTAAAATTTTGGATATCCGAATTTAAATAACTTAACTAAAATAATAAGTCTAACATAAAGCCTTTATCGCAAATTTTAGATATCCAAAATTTGCATTGTATAATGTAATATGATAGTTTACAAAATGTTTTTTGAACCTTTATATTGAAAAACAATTGTTTTTATGATTGTGCATGCTTCCAGTTTTTTTATTGAGAGTTTATGACTAAATTAACATGCTAAGTTGACATAATTGAAAATAGGTTGAATTGATTACAATATTTAAAAAGTTTGTCTCATTTGAGTTCTTGACAAAAATGAAGTTAGGTCCAGCAGGTTTGTAAAAATATCTACCAGTAATTTTGTTATAACTTGTTCTTAATTCTTGTTTTCAGCATGAGACTCGTATTTTCTATCTTGTTTATATATTAGAAACTGCACACGTAAATTTATAACCCAAACCGTCGTTTGAAAACTGCTAGTTTTTATTATGCATAGTGTTTCCTTGAGTTTCCCTTTGTTTTTTTTGTTACGGTATTTTTTTATCAAAGAAACATGTTATTGTTTTCACCTGAAGAACATGTTTATTGTATTTGTGTATGATGATTAAGTATTGCGGATGTCCGCAGGAAAACATGTTAAGATATTTCAAGGGTTTTGTTATTCTTTTTCTCCTCACCATTCTTGTCTCCAGCTACATTTTTATCCGTTGCATTCGTATTACCGATAACCAATTGGTATTAACTTTTATTGACGTAACTGATGTCAATTTGGAACTTGACATTAGTAACCATACTTTGTTAGTTGGTGAAAACGCTACACTGGATGTCCAGTTTAGCAAACCAACGAAGCTAGTTGGTTACCCACATCTAAGGATATATTTAAATCTAGAATATAACCTCATTGATGGGCCAACCGACGGCCAAAGCTTCCTAATGATATCCAAGGGCAAATATAAGTTTCCTGTTGTGAACGACCCTGTTCTTCTAAGATTTGATCGACTCCAAATAAAGCTGGAAGAGAGGCAATTATCAGCTCTTAAGAGACGATTTAAGGATGGTGGGAGGTATTGGTAGGAAATCAATGGAGATTTTAGGGTTGATATTCAATTGTTTCATTAAATCAAGAACTAGTTAAGTTGCTGCTATTTACTCATATTCATAAATCTTAAGTTGCGTTTTATGAAATGTCAGTCTTAGAACTGATACAAAAGTTTTCAAAAAAAATTATAGATATATGGATATCAGATGTATAAAACTGTTATCCAAAATTTTGGGTACCCGAATTTAAATAACTTAACAAAAATAATAGGTCTAACATAAAGCCATTATCGCAAATTTTGGATATCCAAAATTTGCATTGTATAATGCAATATGATAATTTACACAATGTTTTTTGAATCTTTATATTGAAAAACGTTTATATTTATGATTGTGTATGCTTCCAGGTTTTTTTGTTAAGAGTTTCTGACTAAATTAACTTGCAAAGTTAACATAAGTGAAAATAGGTTGAACTGGTTACAATATTTAAAAATATTGTTTCATTTGTGTTCTTGACAAAAATTAAGTTAGGTCCAGTAGGTTTGTAAAATTATCTTCCAGTAATTTTGTTATAACTTATTCTTAATTCTTGTTTTCAGCATGACACTGGTATTTTCTATCTTTTTTATACATTTGAAACTTCACACGTAAATTTTTTAACCAAAACCGCCATTTGAAAACTGCTAGTTTTTATTATGCATAGTGTTTCCTTGAGTTTCCCTTTGTGTTTTTTTGTTACGGTATTTTTTTGTCAAAGAAACGTATTATCATTTTCGCCTGAAGACCATGTTCACCGTATTTGTGTATGATGATTAAATATAGCGGAAGTCCGCAGGCAAACATGTCAAGATATTTCAAGGGTTTGTTTTTCTTTTTCTCCTCACCATTCTTGTCTCCAGCTACCTTTTTATCGGTTGCATTTGTATTACCGATAACCAACCGGTATTAACTTTTATTGACGTAACTAATGTCAATTTGAAACTTGACATCAGTAACCATACTTTGTTAGTTGGTGAAAACGCTACACTGGATGTCCAGTTTAGCAAACCAACGAAGCTGGTTGGTTACCCACATCTGAGGATATATTTAAATCTAGAATATAACCTCATTGATGGGCCAACCGACGGCCAGAGCTTCATAATGATATCCTAGGGCAAATATATGTTTCCCGTTGTGAACGACCCCATTCTTCTAAGATTTGATCGACTCTAAATAGAGCTAGAAGAGAATCAGTTATCAGCTCTTAAGAGACGATTTAAGGATGGTGGGAGGTATTAGTAGGAAATCAATAGAGATTTTGGGGTTGATATTCAATTGTTTCATTAAATCAAGAACTAGTTGAGTTGCTGCTATTTACTCATATTCATAAATCTTAACTTGGGTTTTATGAAATGTGAGTTTTGGAACTAATACCAAAGTTTTTAAATTATTATAGATAATTAGATATCGGATGTATAAAACTGTTATCCAAAATTTTAGATATCCGAATTTAAATAACTTAACTAAAATAATAGGTCTAACATAAAGCCATTAAAACAAATTCTGGATATACAAATTTTGCATTATATAATGCAATATGATAGTTTACACAATGTTTTTTGAACATTTATATTGAAAAACATTTATTTTTATGATTGTCTATGCTTGCAGGTTTTTTGTTAAGAGTTTATGACTAAATTAACATGCAAAGTTCACATAAGTAAAAATAGGTTGAACTGGTTACAATATAGAAAAAATTTGTCTCATTTGAGTTTTTGACAAAAATGAAGTAGGTCTAGTAGGTTTATAAAAATATCATCTTGTAATTTTGTTATAACATGTTCTTAATTCTTGTTTTCAGCATGAGACTGGTATTTTCTATCTTGTTTATATATTAAAAACTGCACACGTAAAATTTTTAACCCAAACCACCATTTGAAAACTGCTAGTTTTTATTGTGCATAGTGTTTCCTTGAGTTTCCCTTTATGTTTTTTGTTACGCTATTTTTTTGTCAAAGAAACGTGTTATTGTTTTCACCTGAAGCACATGTTCATTGTATTTTTTATGATGAATAAGGATAGCGGAAGTCCGCAGGCAAACATGTCAAGATATTTCAAAGGCTTTGTTATTCTTTTTCTCCTCACCATTCTTGTCTCTAGCTACCTTTATATCGGTTTCATTCGTATTACCGATAACCAACTAGTATTAACTTTTATTGACGTAACTAATGTCAATTTAGAACTTGACATCAGTAACCATACCTCGTTAGTTTGTGAAAACTCTACACTGGATGTCCAGTTTTGCAAACCAACGAAGCTGGTTGGTTACCCACATCTGAGGATATATTTAAATCTGGAATATAACCTCGTTGATGGGCCAACCGGCCGCCAGAGCTTCCTAATGACATCCAAAGCAAAATATATGCTTCTAGTTGTAAACGACCCCATTCTACTTAGATTCGATCGACCCCAAATAGAGTTGGAGGAGAAGCAGTTATCCGCTCTTAAGAGACGATTTAAGGATGGTGGGAGGTATTGGTAGGAAATCAATGGAGATTTTGGGGTTGGTATTCAACTATTTAATTAAATCAAAACCCAGTTGAGTTGCTGCTATTTACTCATATTCATAAATCTTAAGTTGGGTTTTATGAAATGTCAGTCTTAGAACTGATACAAAAGTTTTTAAAAAAATTATAGATATTTGGATATCGGATGTATAAAACTGTTATCCAAAATTTTGGGTATCCGAATTTAAATAACTTAACAAAAATAACAAGTCTAACATAAAACCATTATCGCAAATTTTGGATATCTAAAATTTGCATTGTATAATGCAATATGATAGTTTACACAATGTTTTTTGAACCTTTATATTGAAAAACATTTATTTTTATGATTGTGTATACTTGCAGGTTTTTTGTTAAGAGTTTCTGACTAAATTAACATGCAAAGTTAACATAAGTGAAAATAGGTTGAACTGGTTACAATATTTAAAAAGATTGTCTCATTTGTGTTATTGACAAAAATGAAGTTAGGTCCAGTAGGTTTGTAAAATTATCTTCTAGTAACTTTGTTATAATTTGTTCTTAATTATTGTTTTCAGCATGACACTGGTATTTTCTATCTTGTTTATATATTAGAAACTTCACACGTAAATTTTTTATCCGAAACCGCTATTTGAAAACTGCTAGTTTTTATTATGCATAGTGTTTCCTTGAGTTTCCTTTTGTGTTTTTTGTTACGATATTTTTTTGTCAAAGAAACGTGTTTTCGTTTTCGCCTGAAGACCATGTTTACCGTATTTGTGTATGATGATTAAATATAGCGGAAGTCCGCAGGAAAACATGTCAAGATATTTCAAGGGTTTTCTTTTTCTTTTTCTTTTTCTCCTCACCATTCTTGTCTCCAGCTACCTTTTTATCGATTGCATTTGTATTACCGATAACCAACTGGTATTAACTTTTATTGACGTAACTGATGTCAATTTGAAACTTGACATCAATAACCATACTTTGTTAGTTGGTGAAAACGCTACTCTGGATGTCCATTTTAGTTAACCAACGAAGTTGGTTGGTTACCCACATCTGAGGATATATTTAAATCTAGAATATAACCTCATTGATGGGCCAACCGGCGGCCAGAGCTTCATAATGATATCCTAGGGAAAATATATGTTTCCCGTTGTGAACGACCCCGTTCTTCTAAGATTCGATCGACTCCAAATAGAGCTAGAAGAGAAGCAGTTATCAGCTCTTAAGAGACGATTTAAGGATGGTGGGAGGTATTAGTAGGAAATCAATGGAGATTTTGGGGTTGATATTCACTTATTTCATTAAATCAAGAACTAGTTGAGTTGTTGCTATTTACTCATATTCATAAATCTTAAGTTGGGTTTTATGAAATGTCAGTTTTGGAACTAATACAAAAGTTTTTAAAAAATTATAGATAATTAGATATCGGATGTTTAAAACTGTTATCTAAAATTCTAGATATCCGAATTTAAATAACTTAACTAAAATAATAGGTCTTACATAAAGCCATTAAAACAAATTCTGGATATAAAAAATTTGCAATGTATAATGCAATATGATAGTCTACACAATGTTTTTTTAACCTTTATATTGAAAAACATTTATTTTTATGATTGTGTATGCTTGCAGGTTTTTTGTTAAGAGTTTATGACTAAATTAACATGCAAAGTTAACATAAGTGAAAATAGGTTGAACTGGTTACAATATTAATTTTTTTTGTCTCATTTGAGTTCTTGAGAAAAATGAATTTAGGTCCAGTAGGTGTGTAAAAATATCATCTCGTAATTTTGTTATAACTTGTTCTTCATTCTTGTTTTCAGCATGAGACTAGTATTTTCTATCTTGTTTATATATTATAAACTGCACATGTAAATTTTTTAACACAAACCGCCATTTGAAAACTGCTAGTTTTTATTGTGCATAGTGTTTCCTTAAGTTTCCCTTTGTGTTTTCTGTTACGGTATTTTTTTGTCAAAGAAACGTGTTATCGGTTTCACCTGAAGCGCATATTCATTGTATTTTTGTATGATGATTAAGGATAGCGGAAGTTCATAGGCAAACATGTCAATATATTTCAAGGGTTTTGTTATTCTTTTTTCTCCTCACCATTCTTGTCTCCAGCTACCTTTATATCGGTTGCATTCGTATTACCGATAACCAACCGGTACTAACTTTTATTGACGTAACTAATGTCAATTTGGAACTTAACATCAGTAACCATACCTCATTATTGGGTGAAAATGCTACACTGGATGTCCAGTTTAACAAACCAACTAAGCTGGTTGGTTACCTACATCTGAGGATATATTTAAATCTGGAATATAACCTTATTGATGGGCCAACCGGCGGCCAGAGCTTCCTAATGACATCCAAGGGCAAATATATGTTTCCAGTTGTGAACGACCCCATTCTTCTAAGTTTCGATCGACTCCAAATAGAGCTGGAAGAGAAGCAGTTATGAGCTCTTAAGAGACTATTTGAGGATGGTGGGAGGTATTGGCAGGAAATCAAGAGAGATTTTGGGGTTGATGTACGAATGAAGACGTTATGGTTTCTTCATGTACGCAAACACATTTAATTTAGTTGTAAAATTTTCTTTACCGGTAGGCCTCTGATGCTTGTTATGGCCAGAAAACTGTGTGATGCATTAATAACACGACTGTAATGTGTGATCGTTT